>SJYC01151009.1:0-48619 GCA_006408675.1 Madoqua kirkii | reverse complement strand
GGGCGGTAGGGAAGGAGCCGTACTTTCTCCCTGCGGCGCGAGGAGCCGGCGCTTCGGCACAGCCCCACCCCCTCCCCGGGTGTCCGAGGCGCCCTCTGGGCCCACGATGATGGCGGAGCAGGTGAAATGCGCTTCGGCGGGGGGCGGCTCCGGAGCGGGCTCCGGGCAGGTGGTGAACACCGAGCTGGAGGTGAAGAAGCTGAAGGAGCTGGTGCGCATGCTGGAGAAGCAGAACGAGCAGCTGCGTAGCCAGACGGCCACCGCGTCCGCAGCCCCGCACCTGCTGCTCCTGTCGCCGCCGCCGCCGCCCGCCGCGCCACCGCCCGCCGGGGCCTGTAGCCCCTTGGCCCCGCGGAGCCCTCCGGCCGCCGCCGCCGCCTCGGGGGGCCTGGGGCTGGGGCTGGCCTTGGCTGCGGGGGGCGGCGGCGGCAGCGGCGGCTCCAGCCCCGCTTTCCCGGGGACCTACTGCCTGCCCAGCCCGGCGCCCTCCCTGCTCTGCAGCCTGGCGCAGCCCCCAGAGGCGCCCTTCGTCTACTTCAAGCCTGCGGCGGGCTTTTTCGGCGCGGGCGGCGGCGGCGGCGGCCCGGAGCCGGGGGGCGCGGGGACACCGCCGGGGGCCGCCGCCGCGCCCTCCTCGCCGCCCCCCACGCTGCTGGACGAGGTGGAGCCGCTGGACCTGGAGAGCTTGGCCGCCTGGCGGGACGAGGACGACTACACCTGGTATTGCCGAGCTTCGCTGCGACCCCCAGGGAGGGCGAGGGCTGGGCGAGAGAGGGGGCACCACAGCCATCGTCCATAGACGGGGTGACCTGGCTGATGCTGAACTGGGCGATTAGCAGAGGCTGTTGACCAGGGTGGAAACCTATTTTCTCATAGCTCAGGCTGATCCATCACCAGGCTGACCCGTTGTCTGGGGATGAGCTGGTCCCTTTCATCTCCTTGTTTTGTCTTCTTTGCTGATGATTGGGTACCACGCTCCTCGTTAGCGTTAACTGCAAAATCCACGCTGTCTTTTTGTCACTCAGTCCTGCTTTCTTTTTTTGTCAGTCTTTTGGGGGATGGGTAGGGGTTGGCCTCTATCTGCGCTGATACTGTTCTGTCCTCCCAAACCAAGGCTGGTCAGCATTGGCGTGCTGTCCCTGTCTCCTTGGTACCCTAAGCCTCCTAGTGATGGTTCTCTCTTGAAGAGGTTCGTTCTGTCTGTTGCTTGTCTTCATTCGCTGCATCTTCTTTGATAGCTTCTCATTTCAGAGACTGACTTGCTTTTTGCAGTGTGCTGAACTCGATTGCCTATCAGTAATGGTGTCTTTGTTTTTTTTAAAGCTTTCTGGGAATGGTGTGAGCAGCTTGAAGGCACTGTTACCTAGGACCCAAGGAACTTGATTTAAAAAAAAAAATTGGTGATTGAAGAAAAGTGAGCTTGGAGAAGCAGCTTTTATTTAATTTTTTTAGGAACTTTAAGTTATCAGACAACTTGAGGCTGGCAGCCCTTATTCGGTTGAAATCTGTTAGCTCTGTTTTCACAGTTCAGTGAGTACCTGGGGGGGTAGTGGTTATAGTTCTGATTTATTTTTAATGGTGCTTGCTCATGGAGTAGTCACTTCATGCCTTTTGGTTGGTTCATGTTGTCCTTGGTCACCAGAGGCAATGTGATGCGGTCAGATGAGTAGACCCTTCAGATCAGGTGGGACTTAGGCTCAGGCCTGGTGAATGACGGCATTCACCTCTACTTGGCAGTGGCATGAAGAATTGTTGTAGTCCTTTTCTCTTTTATCTCAGGTCCTCTTCTTGTCTTCAGGTTGGGTTTTCCTCACTTTTCTTTGTGTTCCATGATTGCTCAGGAGGGAATGAAAGATGGAGAAACCTTTTTGTTTCCTTTTTTTTTTTCCCGTCACATTCTTAAGGTGAGAACTGACTTGATTCTGAGAGTCAAAATACTTGGAGCTCTTTCTATAAATAGGGGTAGTCATCCTCCTAAGTACCTTCAGGCAGCTGGGCAGGGGGCGCAGGTTGTAAATATTGAAGCCACTCACTGCTTTCTGAAACTTTAAACAGTTTCATTTTTGTAAAGTCCAGGCTGTATTGTAACCTTAAATTCAACCTGAATATGGCACCAGAAAATGCCCTCATGGTGGTTCTTAAGGTAGTTCCTAGTAACTGTAAGCCCTTTCACCACTTTCAAATTATTTTAGATTGATTTAGTCCCCACTTGGCCTTTTCTGGAGATGTGTACTTAAGGAAGGAAACTTACCGTATTTTGGATGGGGATCGATTCTGTGCTTTAAAACTATTAGCATTTTAAAACTTATGATTCACTTACTATTTTACAAATGTATTAGATTTACTAGCCATACATTGTGAATATAATTGTAATATTTTCTTTTATTAAATTGATTTGAACTATATTTTGTTATCTTCCAACTGTTGCTAGTATTTTGATACCGGGGTTTCTTTTTGTAATTAAATTTTTGTCAAAAAGCATTAAAGTAACTTAAAAAATCACCTACTTAGTGAGATTAGCCCATTAGCACTTCAGATGGTTTGAAGCAAATCTAACTAGGTTTGAGTTGTAGCAGGATTTACTAATTTCACTCATCAAGTATATAGGTGAATGAATAAATCAATGCCTTGACACTTTACAGATGTTTCTACAGACAAATGGCACACTGTTTAGTAGAGTATCTTCTTCAGAACAAACCAGGGTTAGAATCCCAAGTGGAAAAACAGGGAGGGGTTGTTAATCTTAGTGGGATGGACTTACATTTTTTTTTTAAGTCACCTGATTTATAGAAAACTTCCTATCATAGTGCTTTTATACATTGAGATTTTTGTATTGCAGTACTTGGTTCATTGCTGAACAAGTAGTCACGGGGAGTTACTTTTCAAAACTAAGCCCACTTGTTGATGCTTGAAGAGTTCTCTGATGTTCTTCATCCCTATAAACCTCATGTCCCACCCTGGTAATGTCATTTGGCTTCCCTGATATGTTTGCAGGAGAGCACCTTCACTTCCCACGCCTATTTATTAAGAAACAATTGAAGCTGACAAAATATATACTTGATTATTTAAAAAAAATTTTTAAATGTTACATATTCATGGTAAAAGACAAAACACAGAAGTGAATATAAAGTCACAAAGATCTTCCATTTTGTCCTTAATTTACTGCTGTGACTCAGTTAACCCTGTTACCTTCAAGATAATTATACAAATTAACATGCAGATGTACACATCAGTCCTTTTACACTTAGCTTTCATTGGATGTATCTTGCCAGTTTGTCCCCCTGTGCAAACAGTTGGATCATTTTTTCCCCAAAACTTTAAACTTTTTATTTTGTATTGGATTATAGCCGATTAACGTTTTGTGGTAGTTTCAGGTATACAAGTGAAGGGGCTCTGCCGTACATATACATGGATCCTTTCTTTCCCAAACCTACTTCCTATCCAGGCTGACACATAACATTGAGTAGATTTCTGTGTCTTATACAACAGGTCCTTGTTGGTTATCCATTTTGAATATAGCAGTGTGTACATGACCTTCCCACACTCCCTAACTATCCCTTTGTCCTGGCAATCATAAGTTGGTTTTCTAAGTCTATAAGTCTCTTCCTATTTTGTAAGTTCATTTGTATCTTTTCTTTTTAGATTCGTTATTAAAGTAACATTGTTAAGGAATAAGTTACTGTTAACTTTTATTGCCTACAATTTTTCATGCATTTTTATCATGACTTTATCCTAATGGGTTAAACAAATTGATTATTTAGAATAGTACTTTCTGCTTAAATGTCATAGAGAAAGAAAGTTCAGGAAAGAAAGTTCACAAATGTAGGTTAATCATTGAATATTCTAGAAGTTCTTTTATGTAAGTCTACTTCTTCAAATAAAATCTTAGAATATAACGGTTCATCTTTTGTTACAACCTAGGCAAAATTTGGCTCAAGACTTACGGGTAGAAAACAGTGAATAACAGAAAAATATTTGCTTGGTGGTAGTTTATAATCAGTCAGATCTCATAGGCCTTTTTTTTCCAAACAAGTTGTTTAACCTAAAAGCATCTGATTAAAAAAAAAAAATGGATGTAAGGACGATGTGTTCTGCTTTTTGTTTTGAAGAAAAGCATTGAAACAAAACAGTTGTCTTATTTCTTCAAATTGTTATCTTAGTTGAATTTTAAAGTGTTTAACTTTGCTTCAGTATAGTCTGGTTATTTTAGCACAGTTCTGTTAGAATTAAATTTGTGAAAATTAAGTTGATGGTGGTTTCAGAATCTTAATTCTTAAGTCCAGTTATTATAATCCTATAGTAAATTTTACATCCTGCTCTACTGTTGATGCCATCATATTATGAACTTGACAGCCTTAGATCTCCAGGAGACCACAGCCCAAAAAGTACAGCAGAGAAACTGATCAGCAGCAGCAAATTAAAAGCTCCAAAGGACTAAAGTCCCAGTTCACACATGGATGATTTGCTGGTCTGTACAAAAGAATGTTTTAAAGGGCTCTGCTCAGTGTCACCAGGCTAAAAAGGACCAGGGTCCCTGTTAGGACCAGGAGAGGGAATCAGACTGGTATGGAGTGATGATGGGAACAGTGCATACTAGACCTTTCTCTGACCTATTTCAGTGTTAAGGGACTGAAGTTCCAAGGAAAAACAACTTACGTGAACTTCTTCAGTTATTTACTGAAAGAATTGACTAAAAATCAGATTATGTGGATTCAAAGCGTCTATGCCATTGACTATTTTTTTTCCTCCAGGCATGGTTGTGACCCATTAGTAGGCTGTGAAGTCCATTTCATGGACTAACCTGTATTATTTTTTAAAGAAGTACAGTAGACTATAAAATTAGGATTGAAGTGTCTGTATCTTATAATGCAAACATGGCTTGATTAAACTTATTTCAGTTTTATGTGTATATGTCCTGCGTTGAAATAGTAAGTACACTTGTGCGTTATGGGTAAAGTTAGAATTTTCTAACTCTGATTTGTTCTGTTTTAAAGCAAAATGGATTTGGAAAAACAAGTAGGAGAGCACAGTTCCCTTGAGGATAGTGTAGTTCAGGGGCATCTCAGGGCCTGCACACCTCAACCAGAAGACGAGCATATTCAGACAATGTCAGGATTAAAACATGCCAGCTGATATAAAATATAACCATATAAGGAAGCATTTATTTTAGTATGAGTAGCAATTAGCAGAGTATTGGGGTTTATGTAAAAGAGATGTAGCAGGGATTTTAACTTGCTCAGTTGGAAAGGACAGGAGAAAAGTTCTTAATGATACAAGGGTAAAATGGTGGTATATACAAATTACAGAAAGCTTAGTGAATGAGATATTCGTCCTCCTTGTATAACATCAAGACCCTGGACAGCTGGCTAAAATCATTGCCAGTTTTGCATCAAAGCTGTTGAACACCTTGTGCTATACATATGGCACAGCTAAATTAGACCACCTAAACTGTTTTTTTTTTCCCCGTAATTGATTTTCAGTGAAAAGACCAGAGGGTACTTCACTTTCTGACAATGTTAATTGAAAATACGCAGTGTTTTCTCAGAGCAAGGGGAGTTGACTGAAGTCTGTGCTGATGTGCCTTCTTAAATGAATAACTTTGAAAACCCTGCAGGGAGAGGTTGAAATAGAGTTTAGATCTAAATGTAAACGAAAGGGAGTATCTGCTTTTGGACCCTTCAATAACTAAAATTTAGACTTGATGTATCCTTATAGTTTAGTGGGGGTAGATTTCTGACAGCTTAACCCTAGCAGGTGCTAGTGAATAGATTGGTTGTGCTAATCAGCTACCGTGTTTTACCTTTCCTTAATATAAAACTTCTAGCGATTGAAGCCTCTTAAGATGGCTTGTCTGAAAATTGACGCAATTTCCTCTTCTGTGACAGGTCTGTGATAGGCATGTAATTGTTTTGTGGTAACATTTATTTTTGATTATCTGTAAAAAGGTGGTTTTTAGAACCAAACGTTGAGATTAGCCAAGACAATTTTTCTAGACATTTTGAAATACATTTGAAGCATTAAGGGCTATTATGGTAGACTTTGAACATTAACTTTTGGAAGGTTTGAAGAGAGGGGAAGGAAAATTAGAGTGTGACATTTTAAATGATAGCTTTTCTAATATTTGTAGGATCCTCAAGTTTTAGACTAAGGCTTTTTAGATATTCTTGCCAGATTCTAACATACCATCAATGAAACAGTAGAAGGTGAAAGAGCAATTGGTAGGAGGTATGTTGTATTAACAGTGGCAAATTAGGATATTGTAAATACTGCTGAGATAAGAGCCATTTATGAGAAACACAGGTTTTACCTTGCTTGTGTAATTTTGGAGACATACTCAGGGAGTGTGTAACCACATGGTCTTCATAACTGATTGCCCTTTACTTCCTTTTAAATCCAGTTCTAGGCCTAGCCAGAGAAATAGTAGGCTCAAAACTGTCCTGGGAACTTTGTTTTAGAGGCGGACTTAAAAATGATCCTGTATCTTCACGCCATATATTTTCATAATGCTTCTGAAGTTCTGTCAAAGTAATACAATAAATAGGATGTAAATAATACAAAAACTCATCTATACAGAGACCTATTACAGAAAGCAGCAGTCTTCAACTGTCTCGTACCCCTGAGTCTTCCATATAGATACTGCTGTATACTCCTTTAGCAGTTTATTCATTCTTGATTTCTAAAGTCTTTATACTACATGATCTTAAAAAGCTATAGACTTGTTTTAGAAAATAAAGACTAAGCACTCTTCCCTTCATCCGCCAATGTCCTTCCCTTTCTCATAAGGGTTTTCATAATTTTTTCCCTTAAATTGTTAGTTATGACTGTTACTAGCTGAGCCCTGTTAATTGTATATGTTACATTCATTTTCTCTAATCTTTGTTCTTCTCAAGAGTTAGTAACAGCTTCTCTTTTCTTTTCACTTTCTTTAATCCCTTGTTACTAATTATTTCT
The DNA here is from genome assembly GCA_006408675.1 of Madoqua kirkii. Taxonomy (NCBI): domain Eukaryota; kingdom Metazoa; phylum Chordata; class Mammalia; order Artiodactyla; family Bovidae; genus Madoqua; species Madoqua kirkii. The sequence goes on along the minus strand of SJYC01151009.1, from coordinate 41,668 downwards.
CTAAACATGCTCCTATAAAGTTTCTCAAGTTCAGAGATATTTGATAATACCTTAAATCTGTTTTTAAAAACTTAACTTGGTAGAGCCATCCTTTCTAGAACCCTTAATTCCATCGCTGCATCCTTTACTGCTGGCTCCTTAGACAAGAGGCACACTGCTGTTGGCATTGGCAATTCCTTTGGTTTCTGGTAGTATTGATCTCCTATTTCATAAACTTTTGTCTCAGAATTTCATTTATTCCTGTGGGTGGGGTGCAGCCTCAATAGCTTTATGAAGACATGCATGAGAAGGACTTGGAAATCTTGTGTGTTTGAAAATGTCCGCATTCTATTCTCATGCAAGATTCATAGTTGGGCTGGCTATAAAAGTCTAAGTCAGTTATTTTTCCTCCTGTTTAAAGGCCTAGTTCCACTGTTTCAGTTTTTATTGTTTTACAGCTTTTGAAGTGCACTATGATTTGGATGGTAAATTCTTTATGACTTTTTCTTTAGTTCTCTTTATCCCTGAGGCTCTTAAGTGTCATTGTGTACCTTGTATGGATCTGTCTGTTCATTTGTTGCACTGGGCATTTGTGGGTGCCTTCAGTCTAGAACTTGATGGCCTGCCTTCAACTTTGGCCTTTACAAAAACTTTCTTCACTTTCTTGTTGTTTAGAACTTAAAAATAGTCGGATGGGCCCTGCCTGGTATAATCATTTAATTTTCTTAGCCTTCTTCTCCTGTTGTTAATCTTGACGTTTTGCCCCTGGAAGACTTCCTCAACTTGATCTTTCAAGCTCACTTATTGAATGTTTTGTTTCTTCTATTAACAGTTTAATAGTTTCATTTGCCAAAATGAACAAAACTACTTCTTTGTAAATATCCTGGTTTTGTCTTGTGAATACAACGTTTTTTTCTCAGATGATGTCAGTTATGGTTGTCTTGGACTTTTCATCTGTTACGTGCGTTTTCTCTTCAGTTCTTTTTTCCCCTTCTACTTTTAGCCTCATAATTTTACTTACAAGGAACACTCCATGTATGTGATGTCTTTTGTTGTCTGTTCATACCCACCTTTGGGTGGGTGGTCAGTTTAGGTTTTATTACTTCTAGGTCTTCTCTTGGGTTCATCTTTGTCTCCAAACATAAACTTTCTGTACTCCTGGGAGACAGAAGGCAGTCAGTTTTAGGAATTTAAAGGGGAAAACAGGGCAAGTTAGCAAGATTTTCAGTTCGTCCCTGTGATTCAGTGAGGTGCTTCCTCTCTCTCTCAGCTGAGTTTGGCGTGCCTGAAGTCAGAGTTTCTCTGGGTCACCTTTAGCCACATAGTAAGCCTCTGGTCTTCGGTTGTGGTGGAGGAGTGGTGAGACTGTGCGTATGCAGTAGAGGCGGCCATCTGAGGTCCCAGTTATTCCTTATGCAGACTTTCAGGCGAGTTCTTTGCTTTCAGTCATAGGCTCACCTCCATATTCTGTGAACTGCAGGATAGGGGTGAGACATAGTCGCAGAAAGCATGAACAGACAATGGAAGATGAAAGAGAGATCGCCCTGTACGTGAGCATGGCAGAGCGGGTCCCAGAGCGGTCACAAATGCCCCTGGGACGTGAGTGCTGCTTCTCAGTGTGCTGTGAGGCCACGTGGTCGAATGAGAGAACCACGTTACCCGGGCATGGAGAGATTAAGGACGTCTTTCTCAGGGGATCCCTGCAAGCAAAAAGCAAAACACACTACCCCAAAACCCCAGACTGGTGGGAGTGTGTGAAATGCCGAGGCAGGCTGGTTGGTGGAGGTTTCTAGCGGCAGGAGGAAGGAGCAATTGTCCCGGGAGAGGCTGGAGGTGATGTGCAGAGCAGCACTTCACTTGGGCGCTGAGAGGTTTTAAACAAGCCAAGGCTCAGACAGTGCGTGAACTTGTGTGTGTATTAAGCAGTGAGGAAATTTTATTAAAAGAAACTGAACTCTAAGGAAGTTGCACAGTGGCTGGTGGTGTGGCTCATGTCTGGGGGGCGCTGTGGCACCTGCCTGATAGATGGCAGCTCCGGGCTCACTGCAGGACAGGATGCAGTTAGCTGCTTGTTGTCTTGTGACATTCTTAATAAAGATTCACTACTGTGTAAGTGAACTGTAAAGTGCATATATTTAAAATGTACTATTTTGTATATATTGATGTATGTATAATCCATAAAACTGTCACCACAGTCAAGATACTGAATATATTCCCACACTCCAAACTTCCTTGAGGCCCCTTATATTTCATTCTCTCCTAATGCTGACCACCTCCAACTCAGCCACTGGTCTGTTTTCTGCCAGTCTAGGTTAGTTTGCATTTTCTGCACTTTTTTTACTGCACTTTTTTTTTTAATCAGTGAAATCAGAGCATGTCCATTTTTTGTTTGGTCTGGCTTCTTTAAATCAAGGTATGACAAGTCCCCTACATAGAAATGAGTTCTTTCTGAGAGTGCTATTTGTAAGTCCAGCAATTAGCCCGGGTGCTCAACTAGCACAATCGGCTATATAGTACTGTGCTGTAATAGGTTTATAATAAATAATATAAATAATGTTAATACATAAAAAACAAAAGACACTTTTAAGCTTTCAGTAGAGTACCTTAAAAAGTACAGTAGTGCAGCACAGCAGCTCTACAGTTGCTTCGCCTTGCTTCACTCTATTTTCACTTTTGTTTCCATTGTTACTGATTGTCACTTCTTAGCAGTACCCACTGCATCACTGCTGCATCTGCACTTGCTTCCATACATCATGGGTTTAAAGTTAGTGTCCTCTATATAGTCTTACACAGTAAAGTACACAAAAGAACAACCAATTATAGAGGATGCACACACGTTCACTGCCAGTGTATGCCAGTCACGTGAACTATTCTAACTTCACGTGATTAGTTAGATAGAGTGTATGTTTGCAGCTTTGAAAGTTTGTGAATTGAAGGTTCTGATATAGGGGACTTGAATCATTTTGAAATTCAGGTGTTGAATCACTAGTTCATTTCTTTTTATTGTGAGGGTTTTAGATGATAGGGACACAATCATGGTTTGTCTTATCCATTAATCTTTTTATGAACATTCAGGTTTTTAGTTTGGGGCTATTTGTGTGGACGTCTTTCTGGTAAATACTTGATGACTTTTGAGTGGCTGGATCAGAGTAGATGTAAATTTTTAAAGAAGCTGCCAGAATTTTATATTCCCACTGGCAGTGTGGCAGAGTTTTGTTTGCACCAGATTGTCACCAAGGCTTGCTGTGGCTAGTCTTCTCCTTAGGCATTCTAATAGCTGTGTAGCAGTGTCTCACTGGGGCTCTCATTTTTCGCTAATGAGTAATGGTGAGCATCTTTTCAACATCTGTTTGCCATCCATAGATCTTTGGTGAAATGTCTGTTTAAATCTTTTGTTAATTTTTTAAAAACTGGGTTGCTTATTGAGTTTGCAGGATTTTGTATACATTCCCCTTATAAGTTCTTTTATCTGATAAATGATTTGTAAGTATTTTCTCTCAGTCCATGGTTTGAGATTCATTCTCTTAGTAGTCTCTTTGAAAGAGCAGAGAGACTTGTTAGTTTTGGTGATGTCCAGTTTTTTTCTTTTTTCCTAGATCATGCTTTCGGTCTAAAAAATGTATCTAAGTAATACTTGCCAACCCAAAGACAGCAGGACTTTCGTGTATGGTTTCTTCTAAAAGTTTTACAGTTTAGGTTTCACATTTTTGTGATCTGTTTTGAGTTAACTTTGGCTATTGTGTCAAGTATGGATGAAGGCTCACTTTTTACATGTACCTGTTCCAGCACTGTTGGTTCAAAACACTGCTTCTTGTTCATTGAATTGTCTTTGTAGTTTGTCAAAAATCAGTTTTCCATATATTTGTATTTCTATTTATGAACCATCTATTTTTTTCATTGATCCATTTATGTTCATGTCTCCTACTGATAAACTGTCTTCATTACTGTAGCCTTGTAATAAGGCTTAATTAGCAGCAGCTCTCCGAATGCATTGTTTTGGCTATTCTAGTATCTTTGCACTTACAGATGAATTTTAGAATCAGCTTTTACAAAAAGCCTGCTGAGATTTTGATAGGAATTTTGTTAAATGGATCAATTTAGGGCTAAGTGACATCTTCACAATACTTAGATTTCTGATCTATGGACATGGCCTGTCTATATATAGCTTTTAAAATTTCTCTCAGGATGATTATAGTTTTCAAGGGAAAGGTCTTTGCATCTTTTGTCAGATTTATCTGTAGGCATCTTATGATTTTTATGCTATTGTAAATGGGAAGTGAAATCTCAAAAATACTGACAGTTACTAATTTTTTTTTTAGTTGCTTTTCTCTTTTGTGTTTTGATCTAGTATCCTACACTTTTGCTGCTAAGCTCACTTATTCTAGTTTTTTTTTTGTTGTTGTTTGTTTGTTTGTTTTGTATATTCTGGGCTTCCCTGATAAGTTCAGTTGGTAAAGAATCCACCTTCAGTGCAGGAGACTCTGGTTCAACTCCTGGGTCAGGAGGATCCCTTGGAGAAGGGATAGGCTACCCACTCCAGTATTCTTGGGCTTTCCTGGTGGCTCAGCTGGTAAAGAATCCGCCTGCAGTGCAGGAGACCTGGGTTGGGAAGATCCCCTGGAGAAGGGAAAGGCTACCCACTTCAGTGTTCTGGCTTGGAGAATTCCGAGGACTGTATGGTCCATGGAGTTACAAAGAGTCGGACATGACTAAGCGACGTTCACTTTATTTATTCCTCAGTGTTTTACATAGATGGTCATGTCATAAAACAGATATACTTGTTTCTATCCAAGCCAAATTGTTGCCTGATTGCAGTGGCCAGAACCTGCAGACCTTGTATTGTTCTTGATATTAAGAGGGAAGTGTTTAGCCTTTCCAACCCACTCCAGTATTCTTGCCTGGCGAATCCCAGGGACAGGAGAGCCTGGTGGGCTGCCATCTATGAGGTCACACAGAGTCGGACACGACTGAAGTGACTTAGCAGTAGCAGCAGCAGTTCAGCCTTTCATGGTTAAGGAGCCTTTTTTGAGGTGGTTTAGTTGGAAATCATGTCTGCTCTTGCGACCCCATGGACTGTAGCCTGCCAGGCTCCTTTGTCCATGGGATTCTCCAGGCAAGAATACTGGAGTGGGTTGCCATTTCCTTCTCCAAGCTTTTTTTATAGATGTCTTTAATATGATGTTTCCTCCTGTTTCCAATTTACTGAGTTTTTTCAGGAATGGATGTCATATGTTTTTCTTTGTATTTTGAGATTATCATATGGTTTTTCTATTTTAGTATATGTGGTAAGTTACACTGATATTTGCATGTTACGCCAACCTTTCATTCCTGGGATAAATCTCACTTGGTAATGATGTATTCCTTTTACATATGGTTGTACTGAATTCGCTAAAACATTTAGACCTATTGGTTCTGTGTTCATAAGGGGTGTTGGTCTTTAGTTTCTTACTTTGTAATGTCTGTATCTGGTTTGGGTATCAGGTTTCATAGCTATGCTGGTCTCATAGACTGTTAGGATATGGCTCTCTCTTCTATTATTTTGAAAGAATTTGTGAAGAATTGTTCTTCAAATACTTGGTAAAATTAGATAATGAAACTTTCTGGGCCTTGGCTTTTTTTTGTGGGTAGGTTTTGTTTGTCTTTCTGTTATTCTTTTAACATGTGTATTTATTTTTAAAGTGCACATGTTGTAGGAAACATAATTGGGTCTTTTGAGACCCCTTTAAACACGAGGAGAAACTTGCTCACATTCCCATCAAAATATTTCCCCTTAGTTTTTATTGCTCAGTGTGTCTAGGGTGTGTGCTTAAACTGATCATTGGGCAAATGGGATTAATGGAATTGGCACAGTTGGCTCAGCCCAGCACATCCCTCTCAAGGTAGAGTCTCCAGATGGCATTATCAGCATTACTTGGGAACCTTTGATCTCACTCCAGACCTACTGAATCAGGTAGGTTGGAGCTGCCTGCAATGATCAGGTGTTAGCAATTTGTGTTTTAACAAATCCTCAGATTTTGATATGTTAAAGATTGAAAACAACTGGCCTAGACCACTGTTTACGTAGGAGTATAGAGAAAGCTTTGTGGTAATAGATTAGGGGTCTGACAGCAAGGAATGGTGAAAGGCAAGAATCCACATAGCTTGGTAATCATCTTGCCATAGCAAGCCAAGGTGGGACTCAGGAATAAGAATTTTGAACTAATCAATATACTGTCAGTGAAGGCAGGACTATGGCCACATTCTAAGGAAAGAATAATATATAAGGAGTACTATTAAATTGATTAAACGAGGTATTTTAGAACCTTTCTGTCTAACAGGAGTCAGCAAACTGTGTCCCATGGGCATATTGGACCTACTGCCTGGTTTAAAATCTAGCTGATCAGCTTAGATTTTTACATTTTTAAATGAACTGTGGAAAATCAAAAGAATACTGTTTTGTGACATCTGAAAATTATGGGGAATTCAGCATTCCGTATCTATAAATAAAGTTTATAGGAACACAGCCATACTTATTATTTATCATCTGTGATATTTTGGGGTTGCAGAGGCAGAATTAAGTAGTTACAACAGAGACTGTGACCCCAAAGCCTATATATTTACTAGCTGGTCCTTTATAGATAAAAGCTTGCCAACCGTGAACTATAAGGGAAGTTTGCTAAATAGTACATTCCTCAACCATCTGAGATAAATTACTCTGATAGGTGGTGGACCAGACTGTAATGTAAAAGAATGAATAACAAAGTATGTTATTTCAGGAATACCACTGCATTAGAATTATGGTAACTTTGCTTGAAAGAGTTTTACTTTAATGAGATTTTTAATTAGAATACAGCTTTATATAGCAAGGTCAATTACTGGAGCCTGTGATTGTAATTTTCTTTCTTCCTTTTTTTAGTCAACTGCTGGTTAAGCCTGAGGATAAAGCTTTTTGTATTGCCCTATCACTGGAAAATATTCTAAAATGTACCTTTGAACAGTACATCCAGGAAAGAAAAATCCATGTTATGACTTGTAATGCCTCTAGGGTGGTTATCCTGCCCACTTCTGTGTAATAGTGTGCTGGCGTGAGCTCTTCCCAAAACAGATTTTTGAAAGTGGTCAGGTTTTAATTGAAAAGTAAGGACCTACCAAATTTAGTATGGATCTGAGACAGGGGACATACCTGATATATTTAAGGTTTGAGAGAATCAACACATAGCTGACTTTCATTTGTTTTTAGATTTATTTTTTTAAATGCAAATCAAATTTGTCTTGTTGCCACATCACGTTTATATGCATTAGCCGAAGGTCACAGAAAATGCTGTCATCAACGAGATGAGTTGAAAATGTTCATTTCCAGAAATACAAGTGAGCTGGTCAAATCATCATGGTAGCCCCTTTGAGGTCAGTTCAGTAACAAAACCTCAGATCTCTGACCCGCTAGACAATGTTCCACAGTTTTTGAAGTCCTCCTTGCCACCAAGCTACAGAAGGTGTCGTCTTCTGCTTGGGGATGTTTGTCTGTTAAAAATAACTTCGGTATTTTGAAATAATTAAATGTTAAGTTATAGAAACTGTTAAATACATGTTGTTTTCTCAAGTAGAAGAGAGGTAATCTCTATATAGCTATATAATCCCTATAATGTAGATTTCTTTTTTTAAGGTTGTACGTTGGCTCTTCAAAGACATTCCCGTCATCAGAGAAATCCCTGAGCCCTTTGCAGTGGTGTAGACATGTACTAGATAACCCGACTCCGGAGATGGAAGCGGCAAGGCGTTCCCTGTGCTTTAGACTGGAGCAAGGTAACCGCGACCCGTCTACCCACCTCCTCAAACTCCTGCCACTGTCTACTGGGTCTTGTTGCTGGTTTTGGAGTAGATGCTTAACTGAAGCACCTTACCCTGAGGGGCGGGTGTTGCATGCAATTCACTGCACATGTTTACACAAGAGGGTTTCTCAGTGTAGAATATATTTAGTTCTGTGCTTGTTTTCAGGCATGTTTTCAGCTCCTTTTAGTGTTGCAGGAATACATATTTTTCTATTTTTTTCTGTGGTTACAAACATACCACTGAATAAAATGGATCAGTCTTACATTCTTTTCGGATGGTTATAAGATTGTGTGGCTGAATTCCAAGATAGCAAACTGGGGTTCCACTGGGATCTGGGTACAGACCTTTTGAGTTCCCTAAATGTTTACTTGGATGTGTAACTGGAAGTCCTAAACTTTATAAGCTATGAGATAGTCTTCATGTTCTGTGTAACATTAATTATGGAGCCCAACATACATTAAAAAAAAAAATCAGGATAGTTGTAGCAGGGAAAGAAAAAGCAAAAGGACTGAGCAGTATTCAGCTCTTGGCTGTTTTGATAAAGGAGGCTAGTACTTACGGCTGTGATTACTGAGACTTTTGCTTGTTTCCTATGCTCTTGGTATCTGTTTCATTATTGAGGAACATTTTATTCCATGGATCACTCATGTCCAGATCGCACTGGAGCTTGAAAATGGGGTTAAGTGTTAATCTTAACCCTCCAGATGAAAGAATCAGTGTAGTTGGGAGTAGAGCCAAGAGAATCCACATTGACAAGGTCACCAGTGCAATTCCTAAGCACGTTGAGGTTTGAGAACACAGTGTGTGAAACTCTTGAAGGGTAACAAATGTTTATAAAATGTGGACATGAGAAGACAACATTTCTCGAGCTCTTAATTCAGACAGTCACCAACTTTAAGTTCTTGACATCTTTCATTGTATTCTAACTGTGCTTATCTGAAGCAGTGACTCCACTCACTTTTAGGGGTGAGAAAAGGGATGGTTAGAGAAGTTTAAAGTATTAATGAGGACACGGTGGTCCTTGGAAGCAGAGCCAGGGCCTGGGTCTCCCTGACACTGAAGACTGGTCTTAAGTAGTATTCCATACTGCTTTACTGGTGTAGATAGCAGAAAATGGGGACAGACATCCGTTTTAAATGTATCATGCTCAGTCATGTCCTCCTGCTTGTGATCCCATGAAATGTAGCTTGCTAGGGCTCCTCTGTCCATGGGGTTCTCTAGGCAAGAATACTGGAGTGGGTTGCTGTTTCCTCATCCAGGGGATCTTTTCAAACCAGGGATTGAATCTGAGTCTCCTGCATTGGCAGGTAGATTCTTTACCACTGAGCCACCTATGGGGAAGGCCAGATTAGAAATCAGCAAGTTTTACTAGCATTTTAACTAAAACAACATAAGTGATATAGTAATAGAAAGTTTGAAGAGTGGAGTAGGAACAAAGGATTTCAGTTCAGTTGGATTGCAGCATGCCAGGCTTCCCTGTCCATCACCAACTCTTGGAGCTTACTCAAACTCATGTCCATCGAGTCAGTGATGCCATCCAACCATCTCATCCTCTGTCGTCCCCTCTCCTCCCGACTTCAGTGTTTTCCTGCATTAGGGTCTTTTCCAGTGATTCAGTTCTTCACATCAGGTGGCCGAATTATTGGAGTTCAGCTTCAGCATCAGTCCTTCCAGTGAATATTCAGGACTGATTTCTTTAGTATTGACTGGCTGGATCTCCCTGCAGTCCAAGGGACCCTCAAGAGTCTTCTCCAACACCACAGTTCGAAAGCATCAATTTTTCCGCACTCAGCTTTCTTTATAGTCCAACTCTTAACATCCATACACGACTGCTGGAAAAACCATAGTTTTGGCTAGTTGGACCTTTGTTGGCCAAGTCATATCTCTGTCCAGTACTCTTGCCTGGAAAATCTCATGGACGGAGGAGCCTGGTAGGCTGCAGTCCGTGGAGTCGCTAGGAGTCGGACACAACTGAGCAACTTCACTTTCACTTTCCATTTTCATGCATTGGAGGAGAAATTGCAACCCACTCCAGTGTTCTTGCCTGGAGAATCCCAGGGACAGAGGATCCTGGTAGGAGGCCGTCTATGATGTTGCACAGAGTCAGACACGACTGAAGCGACTTAGCAGTAGCAGCAGGTTGGTCATAGCTTTTCTTCCAAAGAGCAAGCGTCTTTTAATTTCATGGCTGCAGTCACCATCTGCAGTGATTTAGGAGGAAAAGAAAATAAGGTCTGTTACTGTTTCCAGTGTTTCCCCATCTATTTGAGTGATGGGACCAGATGCCGTGATCTTAGTTTTCTGAATGTTGAGCTTTAAGCCAACTTTTTCACTCTCCTCTTTCATCAAGTGGCTCTTTAGTTCTTTTTTTGCTTTCTGCTATAAGGGTGGTGTCATCTGCATATCTGAGGTTATTGATATTTGTCCCAGAAATCTTGATTCCAGCTTGTGCTTCATCCAGCCCAGCATTTCACATGATGTACTCAGTGTATAAGTTATAGCCTTAACATACTCCTTGGAACCAGTCTCTTGTTCTATGCCCAATTCTAACTGTTGCTTCCTGACTTGCATACAGATTTCTCGGGAGGCAGGTCAGGTGGTCTGGTATTCCCATCTCTTTCAGAATTTTCCACAGTTTGTTGTGATCTACACAGTCAAAGGCTTTGGCATAGTCAATAAAGCAGAAGTAGATGCTTTTCTGGAACTCTCTTGCTTTTTTGATGCTCCAGCGGATGTTGGCAATTTGATCTCTGGTTCCTCTGCCTTTTCTAAATTCAGCTTGAACATCTGGAAGTTCATGGTTCATGTACTGTTGAAGCCTGGCTTGGAGAATTTTGAGCATTACTTTACTAGCCTGTGAGATGAGTGCAGTTGTGCCGTAGTTTGAATATTCTTTCACATTGCCTTTCTTTGGGGTTGGAATCAAACTGACCTCTTCCAGTTCTGTGGCCACTGCTGAGTTTTCCAAATTTTCTGGCATATTGAGTACAGCACTTTCACAGCATCGTCTTTTAGGATGTGAAGTAGCTCAACTGGAATTCCATCACCTCCTCTAGCTTTGTTTGTAATGATGCTTGACTTCGGATTCCAGGATGTCTAGCTCTAGGTGAGTGATCATACCTTCATGATTATCTGGGTTGTGAAGATCTTTTTTGTCTATTTCTTCTGTGTATTCTTGCCACCTCTTCTTAATATCTTCTGCTTCTGTTAGGTCCATAGCATTTCTGTCCTTTATTGAGCCTATCTTTGCATGAAATGTTCCCTTGATATCTCTAATATGTTTGAAGAAATCTCTAGTTTTTCCCATTCTGTTGTTTTCCTATTTCTTTGCATTGGTCACTGAGGACAGCTTTCTTATCTTTGCTTGCTATTCTTTGAAATTTGCATTCAGATGGATATATCTTTCCTTTTTCCCTTTCTTTCGCTTCTCTTCTTTTCTCAGCTGTTTGTAAGGCCTCCTCAGACAACCATTTTGGATTTTTGCATTTCTTTTTCTTAGGGTTTAAACTTTGGTAGCAGATGGATGTGTAAGAGGATGCCCAAGACTGCTCTTGATTCTAGTCCATTTCCCTGAATGGCCCTGAGCAGATCAGCAGACTCCCTGGGCTTTTCTCTTTCAAGGGTTGTATCCCTAAGTTTCCTTATTCAGACACCTCTGATTCAAGGATTTCTTTTGTGTATATTTTCATCTATGCATTTGGGTCAATTTCATTTGAAATAAAAATAAAATTCAGTTAGAATCCCTTAAGTCAAGGATCAACAAAATGAAAGAGATCAGATAGGAAATATTTTAGGCTTTGTGGGCCATCCAATTCTGCCATCCCTAGAAAACAGCTGTATATACAAACATTAATGGACAAGACTGTGGACAGAGAATTGAGTTTCCATGGGTTTTTTTTTTCATGTGTCAAGAAATACACTGTTTTAAAATGTTGCTTTTTACCATTTGTAATGGTTAAAAATATTCATAGTTGGTGGTATTATAAAAAGAGGCAGGATGGATTTGGGCCACCCAAGTCATAGGTTTGCTGACCCCTGCTTTAGTTCACTCGCACACAAGGTGATTTAACACAATGTAACATATTGTAGCTGAAAAATAATCCTAATCAGTTATTTTTGAGACTTTAGATTTATTATCTAGTTTTTTACTCTAGAAACTTTGTCTAGATATTATCTAGATTTTATCTAGTGCCTTATTATCTAGTTTTTGTTTCATTGGCAAGGGGCTCAGGCAGAATTGTGAGGTCAGGAGGACATGAATTACAGTTTTATTCATAGTGTAATTTAACTTTCATATGAAAGTATTTGAGCAGAGAACTAGCTTTTCAAATCCAAAATTAGTCTTTTACTAAATTTGTATATAAATCTAAATTCTCTTTTGCTGTGACATTAAATGCTTTTGTTCCAAAGATCCATGATCCATAATCCCATTATGAGATAAGAAATGGATTAGAATAGGTGGTCCAATGGATGAAAAACAATTTTTGAAGCTTAATGTTATATAGCACAATACTGTCTGTAGTAAGAGTTAGTCCTGTAGACATAATAAGGAAAATAGCAAGTTCCCACCCCATTGTCCCATGCCCATTTTATTACCCAGATGCAGTTTCTTAAAAGCTCTTCTGGTTTTGTTGTCTACCCACCTTTTAAATGCCATGCTTTTATGGCTACTGCCTCAGTTATCCAATTTAGTCATTATCGGTTGGCTTTCTACTTTGAGTGATGACGGTTTCATTTTTGACTCCCACCTCTCACCCTCCGCAGCTATTCCTTTCCTCGGCATATTCTCCCATGTAGCTTTTACCAATCTTAGGGTACATCAGTACTGATTATGATAGCAAGAGTCAGATCTAAGCCATGCAGTATTTTATCACCGTTTCTTTTTTGTTTTATTTAACTTTGTTTTTTTTAGAGTTAGTGACCTTTGTAATTAATTTATCCTCCGACTCTCCAAATAAACCTTCCCAGTGTGGTTAGATGTGGATGCCCACCAAGGGTTTTCATGAGGTTTAACTCTTCTCCGGGGAGTGCTCTCCATTCTCCCCACAGCCTTACCTGCTCTCTGTAGGCCTGTGCACATCTATCACGGTGGGACTTCCTTTTGCCCTCATCCTGGGAATTCCACATCGTGTCTTCTGCATCATATTGCTAATAGTGGAGACTCCCTTTTCCTTAACTTCCCTACTTTAGTGAAGTGTATTCTGCTGTTGGTTTTTGTGAGGAGCAGGAGAGGAAAGAGGATATGTGGGAGGTAAACGCCGAGAATGTCATATGTCTGAAAATGAGTCTGTTGCACTTGTCTTTTACACTTGATTGTTCTTTGGGTTGCATTTAGATTTCTTGGTTAGAAACCATTTCCAGCAGTTGAGAAGGTAGTGTCAAATTATGTTTTAGCTTGAGGATTGCTGTCAAAAGTTCTATACCATTCTCATTTTTTATCTCTCTGCTTAAAATACACTGGATATTTTAGAGTCTTTTCTTCCTGGTATTTTGAAATTGCCTTTTTTTTTTTTTTTTTTTGGTGCTAGACAGTGGGCACTTCTAATCTGGAAACTTTAGCTCTGCAAAATTTCATGCACTGCTTCTTTGTAATCACCCCTCCCCTCCAGTTTTCTGTTATTTCTTTCTAGCTACTCCTTTAGTCAAATGCTGAATTTCCTACACTGGTGTTCAGATTTTATATTTTTCTCTCCTTTTTTTTTCACTCTTGATTTTTTTGCAGGGCATATTCTACTTTCTTGAAGATTTAAAAAGCGCATCTGCTAAACTCTTGCCACATATTTATTACAGACCTGTTGGCCATGTGTTGGGCACCTTTGTAGGCGATGGGGATCCAGAAGTCCCCATAACATATTTGAAGTCTATCCTCATGAAGTTTACAAGCTAGTTTACAGATAGTCTCTTGATCCCCCTGTCTTTTGTTGAGGCACGCTTATTTGTGTGAAGTATTGCAAATCCAGCAGCTTTGTGTTTCAGTTAAGTGATGAAACCTGTCTTGATAAAGTAGGAGAGGAGCAGCTGCATGAGCCAGAAAGGGAGCCCAAGGGTTTTGGTGCTTTTCCCATACTCTGCATCAGTCATCTTGTGCCTGCTACCACAGACTCCCTGTGGGTAGGGTAGAGTGCCATACCCTCTGGGACCCATACCTTCAGTTTCAGAGCTTTTCGAGGCCCTTGTTCACTTATGCTCCACTGTGGACTGTCAAAATGTTGAACCCCAGCTGAGTCCGTCACCTAATGTTTATCTGGTTTTTAAATTTCTAAGTAAAATGATTCTTCTTAGTCTGATAATATCTCCTCTCCTATTCTCCATGTGGATTTAGACTTGGCTTAGCTGCAGTTCTATGGTGGTTTTGTAAGAGAATAGAGAAAAGAAGTCATGATCAGTCCTCCATACTGAAGAATTCTTATTGGAGTAATTATAGCCAATTATTATAGCTAATTAACTGGCATCAGAAATTACAGTTTTAACTTAAACTTTATAAAATAGCATTCATGGTCAAATGGAGCAGTGTATGCCATGTATTTTAGGAGTTTCGAGTAATTCAGTCATAAAGCATTTTCTTTTTGTTTAGACTTCCTTCTCTCTCTCGAACCATCAGCATCTTCACATAACAAACATCACTAACCATCTTCTTTGAGACCAGGGTTGTATCTAAATTGCCCAAGGACAGGACTCTGTTCTGCTGGTCTTACCAACTGTAGGAGGGAACCTGGTGTATAATAGACACTGTTCGTGGCTGAATGAAGGGATGTGGTGGGAGAGTTCTTGCTCCAATGGGTGGAGCGCGTCCCAGCGCAGCAGCCCCTGCTTAACTCCGTAGTCAGGCCTGCCGTGCGTTTCTAGTGTCTTGCTTATAAGTGGGGCCATCTAACAGATTGCACAGGGCTGTTAGAGAGACTTCAGGAAATGTTGAATGGAACCTTAGTTTGAAAGATGGGAAGTGCTGTGTAAATATATGGACACATTCCTAATATGTAGTTCTTTCTTTAGAGACTGAAAAATACAGGGAATCCTCTTGGTTTGGCTATTGATAGACAGTGAATAGTGGTTGTTTTTTTTTTCTCCTTTAGGGGGTGAGACTGTTTTTTCTCCCTATAAATAAAGATGCTCGGTACAGCTAGGGGTCTCAAATGGAAGTTTTACAAGTATAGTTTATTCCGTAATAGTAGGAAATTTAAGAGGACCTCTTTATTCATTTTCTTCTTAGATCTCTATTCCATTTCTGACATACTTGTCTTCATTCTTGCCCACTTCCCCCTCCCTGTAGAATATAAATAACAAATACCAATAGAACTTCACGGGTAGCATTAACTCACATGATATCCTAAATTGGAATAAGGCTAATCTAGAGTCTTTTGTTAAGTCTATGTCACGAGACCGGGACGTTAAATAACCAAGTAACGATCAAAAAGTTTATCTAAGTAATATGAAACACCCAATAATGTGGCTCAGTTAATTTGGGGCCAGTTAATAAAAGCTTATCTTGCCTTAAGATTCTTGAATGTGCATAGCTATTGAATCAGGACAGGTCACGCTTGAGGAGCATGGGTATAGTTTTCACCAACAGTGTCACCCTGCACACCTAGCCATCTTGGGTCATGTTTCCCTGTGACTGTCTCTCATTTCCCCTGGGAAGATGTCCTAAGCAAATGTGAAGAGATATTGCTTCTTTATGGAGTTTTTCCTCTTATCTTCATATGACATCAGTTCCCATTGTCTTAGTTGTTATGATGAAGTGTTTCTGTCTAAATTTAGCCAGTGAAGAAGGAAGTTGTCAGCTAACCCAGTGCTCTGAAGGTGGCCTTTTTCATTAGCAAAAGCCACACAAATTGAACGTTAAGAACCTTATCGAGTGTCTGTCTCGTGGAGCCTGTCCAGTGTCTCCTTGCGTGGCCCGAGATGCTATCTCCATCAGCTTGTGTTTCCAGTCTTGAGGTCCTCTGTCAGATTCGGAACACAAAATTAAAACTGAGTCCATACAGTTCATTTTAGGTAAGCTTCGCAAAGGGTTCCCTTTCTTGTTGGAGAAGTAATCTGGAATCACACTAAAATGTTTCTATGGAGACAGGGTCTCCTGACATTAGCTGTTAGCTCTGTGAGCTGGCAGTCGAAGCTGCATCATCACGGCCATGTGCCTCCATCAGCCTCGCCCTGCTTTGGGACTCGGGATAGCTCCAGTGTGTACCTCATTGTTGGGAAGGCTGTTGAGTACAGGAAGTAACACACTAATAGCGACCGTGTTCCCATGAAATTCAGTTTCCATCCCTTTATATCCAGCAACATGGATATGTCCTTTGCCACATATTCCTAAACAATCGCCCTTGCTTTTATTTTGCCGATTATGCATGTGTTTCTGTCTGGTTTAGTTTTGTTTTGCGTTTCTACCATGATTAGAAGTAAGCTTATTTATTAAAATAAGCAATAACTTACACAACAGTACATTTGTTATAATGAAGACATTAATTGATATGCTATTTTGTTATCTACCCTAATGAGAAAAAACAGATTCTCCCAAAGCAGTTGCTGACTGCTTTTCCTGCAGCTCTTGATGATTGATTGCACTTGTCTTCATGGCAGTAGTTTTCTTTTGGTAGGTGCTCGTACTTGTTTCTTGGGGCCTCTGTGTGTTTAGCCCCTCCTTTGTGTCTAACTATAGCCCGCCAGGCTCTTCTGTCGATAGGGTCTCCCAGGCAAGAATACTGGAGTAGGTTGCCATTTCCTCCTCCAGGGGATCTTCCCTGCCTCAGTTGAACCTGCATCTCTTGCATCGCAGACAGATTCTTTACCCCTGAGCCATCAGGGAAGCCCTGGGACCGCTACAAAACAGCTAGTTTCTGCAAGAATCTGTAGACACCTTTCCTGAGACACTGGGCCTTGATGAGAGACGATTCAGATGCTGAATCGCGAGCTAAATGTATGCAGCACTAGCTCGGCGCAGGCGCAGTGCTGAGGGCTGAGGGCGCAGTAGTGGGATGAGCTCTCCCCTGGCCTGGAGACGTGATCCTGTCCAAGGAACGGCTGACACCGACAGCAGCTCTCGTTCTCTGTTTCCTTTCCCTTAACCACTGTTCCCCAACTCTTCTGGCACCAGGGACTCGTGTCACGGAAGACAGTTGTTCCACAGACCGAGGTGGGGGCGTTTCGGGGGGATCCAGGCACATGGCATTTATTGTGCACTTTATTTCTATTACCAGCCCCACCTCACATCATCAGGCATTAGATCCCAGAGGTAGGGGGCCCCTGCCTTAAAACAAGCATCGTGATGTTCAGGGGCCTGAGGGGGTGTGGCCGGGAAATGCTTTCCTGGGGGTGTGACATGTCAAAGCCTCAGCAAAAGTTTGGCTGGTGATAGCAGGGGAGGAGGGCAGGGAGCAGCCCAGACCACCAGAGCTGCTGCAGGAAGGCCCTGAGGCGGGACGAGGCTCGTGACGTAAGAGGCGCTGGCAGACCGTCGTGGTGGGAGTGGAGCACAGGGAAGTGAAGAGAGAAGATGTGAGGTGAGTGACTCAGGAAACTAGGGTCAAGGACCCTGGGCTCTCTTGAGTCGGTCAGGAAGTGTTTGAATAGTTTAGGCAAAGGAGTGGCATGACTTTAAACAGGAAAGCTTCAAGGTATCATCTGAATTGGCTTACCCGACTGAGTATTTTATGAAATCTGGCGAGATTTGGAAGGTTGAAATAGCGATTTTTGAAATTCTTTGGCATGTTGAAGTTAGGCTTTAGCATTTTCTTCAGATAATTCTTTAACTTGTTCAGTCGCTGAGTTGTGTTTGATTCTTTGTGACCCCATGGACTACAGCATACCAGGCCTCCTGTCCCTTTGGCTTACACTTAAAAATGTTTCCTCCTGCTTCTCTCATTAACATCCTGAATTTCTTGTGTGACCTCCTGTGAGAAGCAGGAGTTTAAAATGTGGCCAAACACTTCGTTGTGCTCAATTGACTTTGAAAATATAAGGCGTTGATAGTCTCCTGTATTTATAATACATGGTGCTTTAAACTAGTGTGTAACGGCCAGTGTCACGTGTCTGATTTTTGGAGCTCCTGTCACTGTGTGTTGGATACTTGTGAGTGTAGTCTTTTTCCACTTCTTACAGCTGTAAGATGGTAGCTCGGTGAACTGGGGCGAGTGTTAAAAGTATGAATCGTATGGCATTCGGGTGTTAGTCGTCTTGTGTGTACTTGTGTGTTCATATACATGTGAAAGTGTGCACATGCAGTGTGACCATGTATGATCTTCCATTTTCATTGCATTTTTTTTGGATAGTGAAGTGGAATCAGGAAGAGGATATTCTCACAGTAGGAGTTGCTAGTGTGTGCTGAAGCTGATGACCACAAGTGGTGGGGTGTCTCATCTTCAGGGTAAAACCAGGCATGTATTCTTACAGGAAGCAGGGAGATGTGACTGAGAAGCAGAGCTCGAGCCGACGTCAGGTGTTAGACTGAGGAAGCGGGTGGGAGGAGTATTGGAGGAACTCTGAAAGCCTTCCACCTTCCTCCCCTCAGAGAGAGACCGCTTTCCTTTGTGTGGTTGGGAATCTCCGCCCCTCTGCTGCTCTGTGTCCAGGCACCTGTGGGGCGCTTGCTTATGGAACAGTCCACCTGTTTACATAGTGGCTGTTGTCTTGTTTTCTTAGAGGCAGCTTGGGGTAATAACCTAGTGCAGAAGAAACTCATGCTAGTTACCTATTCAGATTAACTTAGTCTGTATTCAGAAATAATGAACCAGCAGTCAAGTCTCACTTGTGTTTTCAGACAACTTAAGAGCATGAACAAAATAGATCAATGACTTTGTAGGAGGAAGTTACCAGGGGAATTGGGAGTTCGGTGTGTTCGATTTAAGAGGGTAATGCAGCTTGCTCAGAAGAGCGGTGGTCAATGTGTTACTATTTTTAGCCATTTTTAACTTCTCAAAAGTACTGAAGTACAGATGGAGAGGGCTAAGAACCAAGCCATTTATCTGAATTAGGCAAAGGAATCTCCCCAAAAGAGAAAATTGAGAGAAGTTATAGGAGGAGAAGGGGATGACAGAGGATGAGATGGCTGGATGGTATCAACAACTCGATGGACATGCGTTTGGGTAAACTCCTGGAGTTGGTGATGGATAGGGAGGCCTGGCGTGCTGCAGTTCTTGGGGTCGCAAAGAGTTGGACATGACTAAGCGACTGAACTGAGGGCACTTGGAGGACAGACCCAGAATCTCTCATCTTTAACAATTGTAGAACAGGAACAGATAGTTTAAAGGAAGAAAGAATCAGTAAATAACGTAGGAAATTCTCTTTGAGCTGAAAAAAGACAAGCTGTCATTGTACACTAGGATAGATGAAAAAAGACCTTGACATCCTGGCTTAATTCAGATTTTCCAGGGTTAAGTAGAAAATCCTAAAAATGTGCTAAGGAAGAAATAAGTTCTCTTCAACATATCTTTAAAGTTTTGAGGGAAAGTTCATTTCAAACTGTAATTTTGTACCCAGGCAAATAATAAGTTATGGAGACAAGTGGAAGAAGTTTTTGGATCTGTGAAGACTTAGAAAATTTGACTTTATGCACCTTATTTTCATGATGGAAAAAGTACCAGGAAAAAGATACATCAGCTCTCAAAAACACTGGTCACTGAGATGACCTAGAAGAAGGCAAGAAAAATAAGAAAACAAGTTGACTCTGCAGGCTGGTGATATTCAGGTCTAGTGCCAAACAATTACTTCTTTTTTTGCTTTTTTTTTCTTTGGGCCTTTCACAATGCTCAGTTCTCCAGTTAATGGTACTTACTACACCAAAACACTGAAATGCCACATTTATGTGGCTTAACAGCCAGTGGTCACCTTAAAGCCCAGCTTTAGCATAGAACAAATTCACGGAAACCTTGACAAAATTGAGAGAGAACCATCAAATCTGTGGATAGAAGGTTGGAGAGGGTGAACATGCCCTAAATGTTGAAACTTCTCACTGCAGGGAGTCAGCTACAAGCAAGCTGGTGGTTTTTCTACTTAAAGTTGTACTTACATGTGAAGTACATAGTTGTTGCGAATTCCTAAGCAACAGTCCTGGAAAAGGGATCTGGTTGTTTTTGACCTTTATGTATATTTTAATGTTCTTCTCCATGCAGATATTTTAATAAAGTCATGGAGGTGGTTAGTTTTAGGGCCGAAAAATGTTTCTGCTTTGTCAAAACTTGGCTGTTTAGGTTTACTTTCTACCACCACTCAAGATTAGTAGCTCAGAGGCCTTTTCTGCTACTGGGATGTTGGCTACATGTTTTGTGCCCCTTCCTGACAGAAGAGTACCTCAGCTCATGAGACACTAGACAGGCAGGATGGTCCAGAACCCATTTCTAGCACTCTTATTTAGGAACATCTGCGTGCTATCCGTTGGCCTCCTGGACTTGGATTCTCAGCAAACTGTACGTGTTCATGGGCAGAAAGACTCTTATTGGTTATTTGGACTTCCCAGGTGGCTCAGTGGTAAAGACTCCACCTGCAGTTCAGGAGAACTGGGTGTGGTCGATCCTGTGAAGAAGTGAAAGGCTACCCACTCTGGTGTTCTTCCTTTGGAGAATTCCATGGATAGGGGAGCCTGGTGGGCTGACAGTCCATAGGGTCACAAAGAGTCAGACATGACTCAGCGACTAACACTTTCTTTTCAGTCTGTCCTTAGTGCTGGTTGAGGGGAACCCACCATATTCAGACGTGAGGGCATGTAGCCTGTTTCTTCATAGCCTCAGAATCTGTAACATCTCCCCTGTCTCATCACTGCCGTGTAGAACTTGGCGAGTTGTTCTAACCAGCTGTCATGATTTGGTTCTCGTCAGAATTGAGAACAGCTGTGGCACCCCACTCCAGTACTCTTGCCTGGAAAATCCCATGGACAGAGGAGCCTGGTGGGCTGCAGTCCATGGGGTTGCTAAGAGTGGGACACGACTGAAGCGACTTGGCAGTAGCAGCAGCAGTGTGCAGTCCACGTGCCAACATTGTGTCACTGACAGAGCCTTAAGTCACTCTTTTCCCTTGTTCTCTTGGGTTCCGTTATTCACGTAGGCCCTCTTCTCACATTCTGTGGGCATCTTCACTGTCTTTAAATTTGTAAACCATAGCAATCAGACCTGGGGTGGGGGGGGATGACTTCTCCGCAAGGGAATTTTTAAACATGCCTTTGAAGTCTAGTTACTACTAAGTTTAGATTTATTTTTAATCTCCTCTGTTAATTGCAGATGGAAGGTCTGATGATGATGATGATGATGACTTGTGAAGCTGTAGAGGTCACTCCAGCCCTGGATAACACTGGATTTGGTCCATGTGCACTTAAAGCTGGCAGCTTATCTTCAGTTCTGACCAGTGATTAAGTGGAAACAAGTTGATAATCCACAGAATTTCTCTTCCCAGCCCTCATTTCCCAGCTTGACTTGTAGACCATTGTCTGGTTAGAGAAGACCTGAGAAGGACCCAGTAGTAGCTGCGAGAGAAGAGTGTTCAGCATGTGGTCTTGACTGGTGAGGGTCTGAGAAGTAGCAAAGGCCTAATGCCTGAATCGTGATGATGAATCCTTTAACCAGCAACGTTAGTCTGTGAAGTTCAGATTAAGAATGATTATGAAACTGATCCTTGCAGAATAAATATTAACTAATGCTCCTTCGTGGTGAAATTTTGTAACTCAACAAGTATTAAACGTTTATCTGCCAATCTTTGGGAATATACATCATCTTTTAGTTCCTTTCAAATCTAATACATTTTAAATCTTAATCCTAATGTTGAAATTACTTTCTTGACTATCTTTAGGTATTATTTATATGCTTAAATTAACTCTTTCATTAGATGTTACTTAATAGTGGCAGTCATGTTTTTATAAATTATTTATAAACTGTTACACTTGAATATAATTAGAAGTTTAAATACTGTCAGCATGCTCTGGGGTCATAGGTATATATATTTATGTATAAAACATATATCATTTTAAATCATTACATTTTTCATTATAGGTTGAATGAACTGAACTTGTCAGAAAAGATACAAGTTAACCAGTAGGTTTTTCTAGCTGTAATTGAAAGAGGGAGAGACTTGGGCTTGAGGAGTAACTGACTCTGATTAGGTAGCCTGTAAGAGTACACCAGTTAAGGACCTCATCATCTCTTTCTTTAATCTTTCTGTGAATCCACTGGCACATGCATATGAGTTGGATCCTCTTTACTTTGTATTTGGGAAAGAGCACTAATGATCCTATTTCAGAGTAGCAATAGGACCTCCTAGATCCCATATGCTTGTTTATCAGGCCATGGAGAAATTAATGCTACTGAAGTCCACCAAGTAATAACAGTGGATCAGATAAGCCACAAGCCGTATGTTAGGCCTGGCACAGGTGGGAGCCGAGTTGGCAATGCTTACATCCTGTCAGCTTAAGTCCAGAAAACCTTTACCTCTGTCTCTGCAGTCAGTTTGTAACAATGAACCTGTAAAATGCTGTATTTGCCCAGGGTTTTTAATGCCCATGTTTAAGCTTAGTCCAGACACTTGAGTACATCTGTGTGCCAAGCATTTCTACGGACTGTGGATACATAAAGCTGTAATATGATCACCTAGGAAGTTTATTCTGGAGAGGATGGTTTGTGAAAACAGAGCTCTTCCTGCCCCAGTGACGTGTGGGCTTGGATCAAAATGCTGTGTGTGGTCTGAATGTAACTTCTTGCCGATAGGAGAAGAGTTAATGTCGCCCGTCCTTCAGTGATCCTGCAGCCCCCTGTAACTGGTGTTAGTAAAGCGCTGTCTAGTTGAATTCCTCAGCTTGGCTTAAAACCAAGGGCTGCCTGTGTGCTCAGTCCTTTCAGTCGTGTGTGACTCTTTACAACCCCATGGACTGTAGCCCGCCAGGCTCCTCTGACTGTGGGGATTCTCCAGGCAAGAATATTGGAGTGGGTTGCCATGCCCTCCTGCAGGAGATCTTCCCAAACCAGGGATCGAACCCGTGGCTGTTGCATCTCCTGCACTGGCGGGGGGTTCTTTACCACTGTCTCCATCTCGGAAGCCCTGAGGCCTGCCTACCTGATGTATAAAAGAAAGAATAAAATAGGAAGGATTGAGTGTGTGTTAATCTCTCCTTGCTTCCTTTTCCTCTGCCTTCTGGGACTCTATGGGAAAGAACAACATTATTTAAGAGTCAGAGATATGACTTAGGAGCCTGTGGTTTTGAAGAAACAGTATTTCTTAGAAAATGTGTCATTAGGGACATTTGTTTCCTCTGAGATAGTCTTTGGGTAAATAAGTGAGAACTGTTGACCTATCCTGGCCAAACTGTTGAAGGTTCAGGATTCAGTGCTTTGTTTGAGTTGGTAACAGCTAAGGAAAGATTAAGCCTGGGGACTCATTTAAATGAGCTATAATGTAAAAAGCATATGCATCATTTTGAGAAGAGAGGCTAAACTGCCTAAGTATTAGGAAAAGTGGATCATTTCTGCATTCTTTCTTTCCACCTAGCTTCCAGGACATTCTCCCTCAGAATCTAATAAAATGTCTTTGCCCCAGCTTGTTGTCAGTTTTCTGTCAGTTCAGTCAGTTCAATCGCTCAGTCGTGTCCAACTCTTCATGAACCCATGAATTGCAGCACACCAGGCCTCCCTGTCCATCACCAACTCCCAGAGTTCACTCAGACTCGCGTCCATCGAGTCAGTGATGCCATCCAGCCATCTCATCCTCTGTCGTCCCCTTCTCCTCCTGCCCCCAATTCCTCCCTGGATCAGAGTCTTTTCCAATGACTCAACTTCGCATGAAGTGGCCAGAGTACTGGAGTTTCAGCTTTAGCATCATTCCTTCCAAAGAAATTCAAAGGTTGATCTTCAGAATGGACTGGTTCGATCTCCTTGCAGTCCAAGGGACTCTCAAGAGTCTTCTCTAACACCACAGTTCAAAAGCATCAGTTCTTCTGCGCTCAGCTTTCTTCACAGTCCAGCTCTCCTTTTCTGTAGTCTTCCTTAAAAAATGTTCTGCAGTTTGTGAATACATGCTGCAAACTTCTGTCTCACACTCACCACAGCCCTGCCTGTTACCCTTCGACAATCACACCTTCTCTTCCAGTGAGAACACAGGAACACAGGGATGCTACAAAGATTTGCTCCAGATCTGAGAACTAGCATCTGGCAAAGTGGAGACCGGAACTCTGGTGTCCAGTGTCTTTTGTGTGTCTTTACTACAACATGTTAGGGAAAGATGACAGTGAAGAAGCATGCTATCGGCCATCACTGTTACATCTCAACCTCTGACATACCCTTGCGATAGAATGTTAATCCTATGTATTTATCAGAGGGAATATTGAACTAGTATGTGTATTATTAGTCCAAGGGTTGGTAAATTATGGCCATATCTGCCCTCCTACCTGTTTCTGTATGGCCTCTGTCACATTTTTAAATGGTTGAAAAAAATTAAAAGAATAGTATTTCATGACCCATATTTTCTATTAAATTCAGCTCTTGGTATATATACAGTTTTGTTGGTGCATAGCCACAGTCACTCATGTGTGTTTTCTCTATGGTTACCTTATGCCGTGATGGTAGAGTGGGCAGAGGTGAGTGGTTGCAGCACAGACCTAATGGTGGGAAAGCCTGAAATGGTTACTGCCTGGCCCTTTACAGAAAGTGTCTGCCAGTTCTTGTGTTGGCCTATTGCAGTGATCTCTGACTCCTGTTGGCAGTGAACACAGCCATCTAGCCCTTCCAGACTCACGTCTAACTCCTCTTACTAAGATCATACCCTGGATCTCAAATTCGCTAGTGGCAAATAACCTTCAGTGACTAGAGTTTTTATTTTTTCCCTTACTATTTATAACAAGTGGTCACTTTGACATTTTTGTGAATAATACAACCAGCACAGTTCATCTGTCTTAACCCAATAGGACGTAAATGCCCTTTAGAGAATCATGAAGAGGACACTTCCTAATGTCCTGTGTTCTATTTAGGATTGCCTGTTGAGATTAGTTTTCTTCCAGAGAGATGCTGTCCACACTTGCCTACATACTAGCTTATACTTGTCCCAGGTCATTACTACTTCACAGATTCTTTATTCCAGCCTCTGCCTTCTCAGCATGTTTGTTGCCTTCTGATTTACAGATAAAGAGGGCACAAAACCCACCTTCATCTCCTGCCTCCTCTGCTGATTCCCTTTCCCACACTTACATGCTCCTTCCTTAAGCCTCTTCACTTTTCCTTCCTTACAGTCTCCTTGGGTGCTTATTTATGCCTGTGGCTTCGCCTAACAGTTACTTGTTGGTGTCCTCTGGTCTCTCTGTCTGTAGCCCTCACTCCTGAATTCTGACTCTACTGGGCACCAGCATGTAGGCATATCCTTGAATTCAGTTCATTTTTTCTTAAGCATACTCATCTCCTCTCTCCCGTTTTGGTGGATGACCTCTGTGTCTTAGAATCCATGGTGTTGGCCTTGCCTTCCTTCTTTCCTCTGCTCCCTGTATCACTGAGTCACCAGGTATCTCCACTTTCGCTTAGATGTCACTTAACACCTTCTCACCTTGTATTCTGCTAATACTTAGTTTGGTACCTTGTGAGGTTCCACCAGCTCTGCTGTGAAGCCTCCTAACCAGTCTCCCAGTCATCAGTCTCTACCCAGTTAGTGCATCATCTGTATGGCTGTTTATGCCGTCATAAAATAGCATAGCTGGTCATGACTTTCTCCTTTACAAAGTCAAAACACTAATGGAATCTTAAAGCCAATACTGTATGCTAGCAGTCCCCAGCCTTTTTGTCTTCCACAGACTGGAAGTGGGGGGATGGTTTCAGTTTGCTGCAAGTGCCTTACCTTTATTGTGCACTTTATTTCTTTTATGATTACATCAGTTCTGCCTCAGACCACCAGGCATTAGAT
Organism: Madoqua kirkii; assembly: GCA_006408675.1. NCBI lineage: Eukaryota > Metazoa > Chordata > Mammalia > Artiodactyla > Bovidae > Madoqua > Madoqua kirkii. The sequence goes on along the minus strand of SJYC01151009.1, from coordinate 16,024 downwards.
CCTGGAGGCTGGGGGACCCAGCCGCCTGTGCCAGGACAGAAGCGGATCCTCCCAGCGTCTCTAGCCCCAGCTCTTCTCCACATTCCCTTTGCTTCTGCCTGACACTGGGCATTCCCTCAGTGTGCATCTCTTGTTCATGGCTCCATGGCTTTGCACGTGTGATGCAGCCGAGCAGTTACTGGGAAGTGCTCTTACAGGTATAGGTCTTCAGCCGGTCTCATGCTGGACTGACAGGTCTCGACTCACCTTTGTCTTCAAAGATACACTAAATTGTAGTCATGATAGGTTTAAGAAAGTTGGCAGAATCATTTAGATGTGAAAGTAGGAATGGTAGAATGGTTTGAAATAGGGGCATACTGGTGAAGCTACCAAGATTTTAACCACATTCAACGTTTATGTGTTGGACATTGTATTAGGTACTCAACTGGCTCTGTCTATAATGAGGGGAAAGTGTGAAAATGATGGTTTCCACAGTAGAACATTGCTTTATTTTGAACTTTTTTAGGTTGATGTATACTGTCCTTTTGAGGATTATCACTAGGATTTTCACATGAGGTCAGTTATTCTTTCCATGTGAATTAAGCCATGCTGAACTCTTAGATTTTGATTATATGCATGGATATATATATATATATTCAACAAAAATTCAAATATTTACAATGAGTCTAAGCAAAGATGATCAAGATACGGAGTGTCGTTGTTTCTGGAAAATTTTTGTTAGGAATATTTAGTGTGGAAAATTAAAATATTTACATTCTTCTTTAAACCTCTCCCATTACCTGTCTTTTATGATTTTTCTTGACATTATCACCACTGGAGCATTTATCACATTGATTTTTGCAGAGGAAGTCATACTTTGCTTAATGATGTATAAAAAATAGCTTTACAGGTAGAGTGTGATGTATTTTTTTAAGTTAGATAACTTTGAAGGTGTACATAAAATAACTTGATAGGCCATGAGACACTCAAACTAGCTTCTCTCTAGGAAGATGAGGGATCCATCCACAATTTAGTATCGATCCTTTGTCATGTTTATTTCAATAGAAAGTGCTTATTAGATAGAAGGTGGCAAAGTTGAAAGGTTAACCAACACCAATTGTATTCTTAACAAGAAAGCTTTAGAAACTCTTCAGGTGTGGGCAGTGGGGTACAGGACAGTGGATAAGGGTACAAGTGAGATGACCTGTAGTACCCTCCAGATGTTGTATTTGGTGACAAGTGACTGCACTAGAAAGGAAGAGAGCAGCACGGTTAAAGTGGCCAGTGACTGCCACAAGCCTGCTGGCGATGCTCCAAGCAAGCTGGCTGAGGGCGGCGTGGGTGGCTGGAAGTTTGTAAAGTAATAGATGTGATGCTTTAGCAAGAGATGGCCAGGGTATTGATCAAGGAAGTGGCTGTAGGACCACACGGGTGCAGACAGAAGCTTTCTGGCGGAAAGTTGAACTTAGGTATTTAGGGATGAACAACTCGCCAAACAAGTCTGTTTAATCCAACTTGAAGAAGCCCTTTACTTAAAACTCTAGAGTAGGAAGATAGGAAAATAAGCTGTTCAGAAGTTTATCACTCATTTTGGCCTTCATCAAAAAATTGTCTTGCTCCTTTCTTCAGTTTGGTTGCTCATTCATGTCTGACTCTTTGTGATTCCATGAACTGCAGCACACCAGGCTTACCTGTCCATTACCAACTCCCAGAGCTTGATCAAACTCATGTCCATTGAGTTGGTGATGCCATACAACCATCTCATCCTCTGTCATCTCCTTCTCCTCCTGCCTTCAATCTTTCCCAGCATCAGGGTCTTTTCCCATGAATCAGTTCTTCGCATCAGGTGGCCAAAGCGTTGGAGCTTTTAGGACTGATTTCCTTTAGGATTGACTGGTTTGATCCTCCTTGCAGTCCAAGGGACCCTCAAAAGTCTTCTCCAAAATCACAGTTCAAAGCATCAGTTCTTAGACACTCGGGTTTTTTTATGGTCCAACTCCACTTCCATACATAGATTCTTAGGGTCATTCTGATCATCATATCAAGCCTCTCAAATACTTTGACATCCTTATATGCAGAAAATCCATTAATTAATTGGAAAAAGCAAAACTGCCTTATGAAAAGTTCTTTTGTTTGTTCTTAATCTCTATGAAAATACTTCCCGTTAAAGTTGTTCCAGCTCTTCAGCTATAGAGTAAAGAATAAATAGGATGCAGCGGCTTCCACTCTGCGCCCCTCTCCTCCTCCACCACAGCCTCGGGCACAAATACAACATCAGTGTTTTGTTTGCTTGCCTCCGCAACAGTTCTCCTCCCTTTTCTTAAAATCCTCCATGCCAAGAGGACAATGCAGGCTTTCTTTCTCGCAATAGATGCCAGTTGTGTTCTTAGTTGGGATCTTGCTGTCATAGCCACAATCACTGTGCCATTATGCTGGGTGGCTGGGTCACAGAAGTCATTGTGCAGAGTGATGAATGCTGTTTAGCTGTGATGCGTTGTCGCTTGCATCTGTGGGTGAGAACACGCAGTCTCTGTAATCTGGTGAGTGATCAGACTGGTGTGACGTCACATCATCTGTTAAGCAAGTGAGCAGTCACAAAGAGCAGGTGGGCATTTCTTTTTTCTTTAATACAGAATTGTTAATGAGAAACTTTGAAGGTATGAGACCAACTACATCGTGGGTGTTGCATCTTAACTGCTCTTTCTCAGTGTATCTGGGGCTCAGTTTACCTATCTAGTGGTTGAGGGCAGGGAATACCAGCTCTGCACATCTCTGCTCTGGGCAGGTTGGGAAGGACTCCTTAACCCCCAGAGAACTATGTGTTAGATAAGGGGCGTGATTGGTGTCAACCAGGAACGTGGCTTTCTGGCAGAGTCCAGTTCTTGAGAAGTGTGGATTCTGAAAACGGAATTGCTGAATGCAGATTCCTCAGCTAGTTCTTTCATCTACATAGGGAACAGGTGCTTCTGTAGTAGTTCATATGAGATGTACTATTTCTCAAGAATTCTTGCTGAAGTAACAGGAAGCATTTTGCTCTTGTAAATAACCTTGGTGATGTTTTGCAAGGACCTCACTAGTCCTGGGATTGAAGCTTGTTAACTTTCTTGCCTGCCCACAGCCCACAGCTTCTTCCTTTCCACCCCACTGCCTCCCATTTTTGAACACTTTTCAGCTATTTGCTCATTAGCATCGCTCATTAAAAGTGTCCTGGGGAGTGCATTTCAGAGCAGTCCTTTTTATACATGTTTCTTCAAGTTTTGTCAAATTTCCAGCAAATATAACCAAGTTACTGCTCAAAGTGAAGCTTAATCTAATTTAGATTTTTAATTTCTTCCCTCCTATCCTGCTTTTATATGTACTAAGTATCCACTTTTACAATTTAGAGTGTTTTTATGATCCTAAGGTCCTGGGAATTTTGGAGGAGGGAAATATGTTAATTAGAACATATGAGATAATGTACAGTCAGATCACCTGCCCATGCAGGTACATTCCTTTTTGTATCTTATTTGTTTGTTCAGTTGTTAAATTGTGTCCGACTCTCCGCGATCCCATGGACTGTAGCCTGCCCAGCTTCTTTGTCCGTGAGGTTTCCCAGGCAAGAATACTGGAGTGGGTTGCCATTTCTTTTCTTCCTTATTTTATAGTATTAAATTAATAATATGTGTAATCCTACCTTTAAAACTTACGTAAATAACATGTTCAGTGCAGAAAAATTTGGAAAATATTTTTTTATGAAAAAATCCAACAGATTATCAATTATCTCTTTGCCTGCTATCTAAAATAACTATCAATAAGTTTTGGTGTGTATACACTCTTGTGTTATTTTTATAGATCATTTTTCCTTAAAATTTGTTTTGGCCTCAAGCCCATTCAGAAATGCGGTAGTCATTTTAAGTTTTTTCCATAGTCCACGAACAAGTTTTCATAAAAATATTTTGATCAATATTTGTTAACATTAAATGGATTAAAAATAAATCTTGAGGAAAAAACTATAGGACATTAACAGTTAATATTAAAAGAACTGTTTCTGTAATTATAAAGATAAAGTGCTTTGAGTTTTTCTTTTGACCTTAACATTTTATATTGTTAAAACATCTAAGTTTTTTTGTGCAGAAATAGAAAAATGAAACATTCATAATGAGGAAATGGAAGACAAATTTTCATTGTTATATAGACGTACTGACTGTGATCAAGGTGCTTCTGACTGATTTGTTCTTCATGGTGGTAGAAATAGGACCCTTATTCACAAATAGCCCATTTTTACCTGTTTTCCCTAAGATAAATGAGTCAGTTATGAGTGAAAAGTTGCTTTGTCTCTATTTTTTTAACCTCTTCTCTTTCTCTCTGAGCAGTCCGTGTTTGCTTCTGTATTGCTAACTGCTGCTGTTTTATTTTCTGCTTCTGTGACAGCCAGCCGATGGCGAAGTCTCTTCCCTTCAAATGTCTCACTGGCTTTTCCTTATAGTCCTGTGGCGAGACTCAGCCCTTATAGCAATGGCATTAATACTCCCAGCTTCTCTAAAACCTCAAATAAAGCAATACTAACACCTGAGAGAACAGGTAATATTTCAACTTCTTGATTAGTGCTTACTTTGTGAATCAGTCGCCAAACCCAGCTTAAAAAATAATCCACCTTTCATTGAAAAGCTTGAGGGTAATTTTATCACAATGGGGAATTTGCTGCACACCTATGTTGGGTACGAAAAAGGCTAGCATTAACTTTAATATCATTAATCTGCTCTTCATTGTGTATAGCAAGCAGCTTTCCCTCCTTATCAAATATACGTATATATTACATATATGTATTTCCAAATGTGCTTTTAAAATTAAATGTTGAACAAAATAGAGATGCTTTCATTATGGTTGAAGATTATAAGACTTTTATATCTTTTTAAAAACTTTTTGATCGCTTTTTAAGTCAGGGTTATGTAGAAAGAATAGTCATAGTTTATGTGATGGCCGTCTCAACATTTCCTTCATTGTCTGAGCACTGTGTGATTCCATTCTTATAATTTTCTCTCTTGGGTCATTTCTTCCTTTGTTGTCTTATCTCAAGTCACTGCTTACTTTCACAAGTGACTTCTAGTCTCCTGTGAGGACTCTGTCATCACAGATAGAGTGATGAAGGTTTATGCAGGTTTTGCCTGTGCTTTTGTGTGGACATGTGCCTTTTATGTGTGATATTCGTATCCATATATGGCACTGCTGTTTGCACCTGTTTAAAAAATGTTCCAGATTAAAATTTGTTTTAAAATATATAATCCATTGTTACCAGCAGCAAGTGTGTCTGATTATTAATTGGAAGTGTACCGCATGTGCATCTGAATGCCTGTAGGTATATGCTTAAGCTAATAGGATGCAGGTTTAGCATTACTGGTTTTTCTTGTCTTATGGTGGTAAAAAATACATGTATGTGAAATCCACTGAAATCTACCTTCTTGACAGTTTTTTGTAGTGTACAGCAGAGAGTGGTTTTTGAACTATGAAAACTCAACTGTAAAAAAAACCAGAAAATGAGTGGTTTTGTGGATATGAATTACAAATGTGTGAAAACATGCCTATTGTCTTGTCACAGTGGTGTGGTGTTCTTTTTTTTTTTGGTGACTTATGAAAACAGGAAAAATACAAAGGAATCTTTTTTTTCCTTTTTTAATATATCCATCAGCCACTCTGTGTCCTTTGATTGGAGAATGCCTTGATTTGCTGCCTGTTGATGTATGAACTGTAATGTAAAGCACATACAGATATCCGTTCTTTAGAGTTAATAGCAAACATGTTTCCTCATTTTCAGGTTACACATCCAGGGGCTCCCCTCTCAGCCCCCAGTCATCCATAGACAGTGAGCTGAGTACTTCCGAGCTGGAAGATGATTCTATCTCCATGGGATACAAGTTACAGGACCTCACAGATGTTCAGATCATGGCTCGTCTGCAAGAAGAAAGTATGTCCCTCTTTTTAAACTAGAAAATGTCTTACGCTAGAGGCTTCTACTTGAAATCTAAGATTTCAGGCATTTCTCCCCCAGGTAATGGGCAGATAGTTCTATTCTTATACCATCCTACTCTGGAGGTGGAGCAGTTAATTAAGTGCTTCTCAGTGTCATGGCCAATGTAAAGTACTGAGATATACTCCAGCCAAAATACGTGGGTGTAAAGGCATTGCCAGTGTGTAGCCACTGTGGAAACAGTTGGCCAGTTTCTTAGAGTAACTGCCATTTCTATAAGGCCCAGCACATCGTATTCTTGGGCATTTATCCTAGAACGATGGGAACTTATGTTCAAAAACACAAAAACATGTACATGAATGTTCCTAGCAGCTTTATTTATAATAATAGCTAAAACCCAGAATGATCTCTGATGTCCTTCAGTAATAAGCGGTCCGTCAAGCTGGGATGCCTCCATACTGTGGAGTACTACTCAGCAAGAAGAAAGAAGAAATTTTGTTAGACATACCATCTTGGGTGTATCTCCAGGGAATTATGCTGAGTGAAAAAGATGCCCCAGGTTGCATACTGTATAATTCCCTTTAGATAACATTTTGGAATGAAAATTTAGAAATGGATGGCATAGTATGCCTGTTGGGCTCAGGGACATGGGACATGAGGTGGGCTCTCAGGAGGGAGGTGGGCATGGTTATGAGAGGGCAGCATGAGGGATTTGGGGAGCTGGTAGCAGTTTTGACTGTGGTGGTAGATAAAATTGTATAGAATTTAATACAAACACATGTACATGTATATAAAAATAATAGTGGGAAAATCTAAATCAGATGGGTTTGTATAACTGCCAGTATTTTAGTTATCCTTTTATTCTATGATTTTGCACAATGATGCCATCAAGGGAAAGCAGGCAAAGTGCACGAAAACCTCTGTCATTCCCAAGAAGTACATGTGAGTGTGCAGTTATCGTAATAAAAATTCAGCTAAAAATGTCTTCTCAGATGCAAACTTTTTAATATATATAGAGTGGATAAGCAATAAGAACCTGCTGTATAGCAGAGGGAACTGTCTCAGTACCCTGAGATGAACCATAATGAAAAAGAATGTATATATGCATGTATGACTGAATCACTTTGCCATGCAGTAGAAATTAACAAAACATTGTAGTTAACTATATTTCAATAAAAAACATGCATTTCTCAAGATAGATAATTATGGAAGAGGAGATAGTTAGAAATGGGACAGTTTAGGGGATAATTGGAAACGGTTATGCAATAAAGTTACAGCAAGTAATCTGAGAATGAACAACTTCCATGGTATTAATGGTATCAAAAAGCAAAAGAAGATGTAGACCACAGAACTGGGCTAAGCTTATTTTGGAGTTAGCTTCTCAGGCCAACATAAATAGAAATGGCCAAGTATCATTTGAGCAAAAACAGTTTCCTGCTTTCAGAATTGAGCAAGGCTACTATGAGAAACACTGTATTTCTTGTGCAGGATTTAATAAGATAATATTTTGAGAGGAAAAGTGATTATTTTATATTTTGTAATGGTAAACTGATAGTAACTCTTTCCAAAAAATCGGTAGCTGAGGGATGAGATGTCAGCCTCAGAAGTTAAGTAGTCAGGCACAGACCACTTTAAAAAAAAGTTGTGAATGGCAGTGAGATAAATAAGTAGACTTGCAGGTTGACTATTTTTAGATGACTGTCACTGAGGATGACCCCAAACGATTGAAGTTCCAAAGTGTCAACATGCTTTGAAAACGGTAATATTAGTAACAAAAAGAACAAGAGAAGTGACCTTGTTAAAAAATTATTATGCCTTAGGTTTTGAACTTTCCTTTGACTTTGAAAGCTGGGGTGGGGAGCAGAAGGAACTCCTACTGGGCAGAGAGTTGATTCTTTGAATTGTCTTAACTTACAGTTAACTGCTGCTAATGATGATGAATAGGTTTTCCTAAGCATCTCTCCAGATTTCATCAGGAATTGCTTAGGGATATTGACAGACACTGATTGATGAATGAGAGCCCTGTATTTAATCATCATCCCTGGAATTAGGGCAGTTCCTCCCCCTCCCCCCCCCAAAACAAGATAGTCTAGTATTAGCTGTCTGTTTGGTAGGTAAATGTGTCTATTTTCTTGGGTTTTAATAAACTAAGAGCAAGACAGCGGGCCTCCATTTGAATCGTGTGCTTGGCATGAATTTTCCTGCAATATTTGATGAACTAGAACTCAATAATTAAGCCAAACTGCAATGCCTCCTAAGGTAATAGTATTTCCTGTTGTTCTTACAGGTCTCAGGCAAGATTATGCTTCTACTTCAGCATCCGTGTCGAGACACAGTTCCAGTGTGTCACTGAGTTCAGGAAAAAAAGGGACATGTAGTGATCAAGAATATGATCGATTCAGCCTGGAGGATGAGGAGGAGTTTGATCATTTGCCACCACCTCAGCCCCGTCTTCCAAGATGTTCCCCTTTCCAAAGAGGAATACCCCATTCACAGACTTTCTCCAGCATTCGGGAGTGTAGGAGGAGCCCCAGTTCCCAGTATTTTCCTTCAAATAATTACCAGCAGCAACAGTATTACTCACCTCAAGTCCAGACTCCAGATCAGCAGCCAAATAGGACCAACGGAGGAGGTAGGATGTATGCCGCTTTGGTGTCTGATATGCTTAGATTTTCCTATGTGGCCAAGAAATGGGTTTTAAGGTCAGTATAAATAATGGGTAAATGTTTCCGAGATGACCTTAAGTACAGCCTCAAGACCTTACCAGTTCAGTTGGTGTACACTTAAGTCTCTGATTGATCAGCTTCTGATTCCGTGTCCCAGACTTAGAGATTTACAGCTTCAAGAAAACCTCTGTGATGTAACAGATGGAGTCAGAAATGGGAAGCATCCTTGTGTTGCGCCTGGTCCAAGTTTAGTGCTGCAGGGTTGCGGGAGTTGAGGGGCTCATGGAAGAGCTTCATAGATTTGGAGACACAGAGCTGCACCTTCCCTTGTCTTTCTCGAAACCCCGAGTCTCTCCCTGCCTGCCTCTGGCTCAGAGCGCTGGATGGTGAGCCTGGACGACCGTGCTTGGCGAGGATGCTGCTCATGCACGTGGAGACCTAGGGGATTCTGGGGACCTAGGGGATGCTGGGGTGTGCTTTCCCCTGACTTCTTGACATCTAGAGTTAAGTCTGCACAGCAGTGCGGATATGGAGGCTGAGGTTGTGTGTGGTGACAGCAAGGTATGTGTCCTGATGTCAGCACAGAGGGTTAGAATGTATGTTATTCTCTTTTGTATTTTTTTTTCTACCTCCCTCTTCATCATTTATCTTCCTTCCCCACTCCCAGGAGTTAGATCATGACTTCCAAGAACTATATGGAGAATAATCATGTGATATTTTAGCTGGGTACGTTTTTACAATAATGATCGGTCCAACTCTCACACACAAATCCTATAGCATATGGAGAAAAACAAGTCATATTTATAAACAAATATTTTTGAATTATTATATAGCACCATTTCTCACACCTGGGCCCAGAAATGATTATTTAAGCAAGTTATTTAAAAATATTGCAAGGGCAGATACAAATTGTACTAGTCATTACCTGCCAGCATGTACTAAGTTTTTACTTTATCTTCCTCTGTACTTGTAATTATTCATGCGAATTGAGAGATCATTTGAACATATTTAAGGTTTTATAGTTAGACTTATCTCTGTTTAATACTTTCAGATTTCAAATCTAAAAGAAATCTGTGGCAGGTAAAGTGACTGCTGCTGATGACCAATTTATTTAAGCTCATAATATCAAAGACAGTGACTACTGGATCATGAAAACCGCGGGAGAGAGCACCCAGAGTTGTTCCCATGAAGGGTGTTTTTTCTTTTTTGGTCACTTCCTACCTATCCTGCAGATGCTCCCTCTGCATCTTGATTAGTATTGTCAGTGGGATCATTGTTCCCCCTTAGAAAAGTGCTGTTAACTTACATTATGAAATGGATTACGTTTACCTAAACCTGTGTTACGATGGTTCCTATTAGGAAAATGGAAACATATCTCAGCCTAGTGTCTGACTTGGAGAAGGCAATGGCACCCCACTCCAGTGTTCTTGCCTGGAGAATCCCAGGGACGGCAGAGCCTGGTGGGCTGCCATCTATGAGGTTGCACAGAGTCGGACACGACTGAAGCGACTTAGCAGCAGCAGCGGCGGTGTCTGACTGTGGTAGTTTTATTTCTCTAAAAGGGCTGGTTTCTCCTTGCAGAGGAAATGGGAGATAACAGCAGTTCTCTGAACTGAACTTCTGGCTGATCAGCTCGATGGCTGAGCACACAAGCTCTGAAGGCTGGTGGGTGCTGAGCTGCCAGCCTGGCCTACCCCTTAACCTTTCCCTGTCTTCCCATGTCTCTGAGTTTTCATTCATTTGGTTACAAAATGTAGACAAATAACTCAGGGATAGTTGGACATCAAGTCATCTGATATACGTTCTCCTTCATGTAACATGTAATCCTTTAAATTAAGTTTGTTATAAGCAATCAATGAAACTATGACTGTTCACCTGGAGCCAAAATTGCTGAAAAAGTTAAAAGTGCTACAAAAGTAAAGGTTGTTTCCTCATCTCCACTTTTTTTTTAAAAAACTTTTATTAATACGTCTCAGATATCTGAACCTTCATTTGTTACCACAGTATTATTTAAACAAAATTGTAGGATAAGAGTTGTAACTGGGAAACTCATCTATCAATTATTTTTCTAAATTATTAAAATAATATAGATGGAAGAAAACAATTGTTATAATGCTGATCTAATTTAATTAAAAATAAAACAGAAGTGTGTGTTAATACTTCACTATTTCCATAGCTCCTACACTGCCTGGGTTCAAAAGGGATGGCTCTTCAGAGTCCTTGGAATATTTCTGGGGCTCATGGGATTAAAAGGAGCACTCAGTAGTCCCTCCTTACCTATGACTTCGGTCACCCATGGTCATCTGCAGTCTGAAAATGTTAAATGGAAAAGTCCAGAAATACACAGTTGTAAGTTTTAAAGTGTGCGTTGTCCTGAGTACTAGGAGGAAATCTTGTTCCCTCCTGCTGTGTCCCAGGTGGTGCGAGTCCTCCCTTTGTCCGGTGTATCCAGGCTCTGTGTACTCCCTGCCTGTCAATACCTGTGTAGGAAAAACATCCTAAGGTTCAGTGTGTGTGTTAGCCACTCAGTTGTGTCTGACTCTGCGACTCCATGACTGTAGCCGGCCAGACTGCTCTGTCCATGGGATTCTCTAGGCAAGAATGCTGGAGTGGGTTGCCATTCCCTTCTCCAGGGCATCTTCCCAACCCAGGGATTGAATCGGGTGTCCTGCACTGCAGGCATATACCTGACCATCTGAGCCACCAGGGAAGCTTTATAAAGTTCAGTACTGTGTATTAATACTGTTGATGGATTCAGGCATTCCAGAGGGTCTTGAAACGTATCACCTGCTGATAAGAAAGGGAGGGACTACTATATTTGGAGTAGTTTGCTAGGTATGATAAATAATTAAATCTTACAGAACATTTGCTAACTGTAATTTTTAGGATTTGTGGGGGCGGAGGGCGATCAGCGACATGGTGGTGTTAGCCTGAGGACCTGTATTGAGGGGAAGGCTAGCTTTAGATGTTTGGTGGGTAACTGGCTGCTGCCTTTATTCCTTAATGGGCCCCTAAAGATGGATAATAGAATAAAGGATTAAGAAACAATGGTCTAGACTATAATCCCATTGAGAGTTGGGAACTCACCTGTCTAACACACTGTATACCATGAGTGAGTGAAAGTTGCTCAGTCATGTCTGACCCTCTGCGACCCCAAGCACTATACAGTCCATGAAATTTTCCAGGTCAGAATGGGGAGTGGGTAGCCATTCTCTTCTCCAGGGAGTCTTCACAATGCAGGGATTGAACCAGGTCTCCCACATTGCAGGCACATTCTTTACCAGCTGAGCCATACGGGAAGCCCCCTGTATAGCATAAATATGCGTTCATTCATTCATTCTGCAAAGTGAGGAATGGTGTCCAGGAGGAAGGACCAGCGTGCTCACGGATGCAGGAGCGTGTGAAGTATTTGGAAACTCTGTGGTTCACTCTGGTTGGTGAGCAGGCTGTGAGGCAGGGGCAGCAGGGGGTGAGGGGGGAGAGATCTGCAGGGACCACACCTTGGAAGGGTCTTTGCTCAGCCCAGGAGCTTGGGCTTTCAGAGGAAGGGAAAGGGGAGTGACTGGAGGGTTTCAGGAAGTGGCTGGAAGTCACTAGCTGTATGGAAGGTGGGGAAGAACAGACAGGGTGCACAGAAACCCGTTAAGAGGATTTTGTGAAAATGTGGATGACAGATAATGAGGTCTATGCTAGGGTGGTAGAGGGAGATGTGTTAAATATTTACGAGGCAGAATTGACTGGATTTGGAATTGAGGAGGAAGAAGGGAGGTGAAACTTGGAAGATAACATCCCTTCTTAGATTAGATGACTTCAGAGATCTAAGTGATGTAGATGGAGCTGTGTGTGTGTGAGGAGAGAAAAAGGAATCAGGTTTGTCCTTGAATGGGTTTTTGCTTAGTATTAAAATATATCTGTTTCTGAGTTTGAATGACCTGATATTTATATACATTAGCTTGGCGGGCATGGTATTAATAAAGAGAAAACTGTCTACATTGTAGAGCTACAGTCTTGTGTGTGCATACATGCTAAGTTGCTTTGTGGCTGAATTAAAATTCACTGAGGTCTCTGTGTGGCTTACCCTCTGCTGCCTCTTGGTGGTAGAAGGTGTATTCAGCAAGAAAAAGAAAGGGAAGTGTTTGAAGTCTCCAAAGGTTTGCTGGCATACTCATGACCCTTAAAACTTTCCAGAAGTTAATGTGATCGTGTTGATGTGATGAGTGGCTATCTCAAAACATCTCAAGTTAGAATTTTAAGAATTTCTTCCTTTTTGATGTTCTAGCAAAAGTTTCAGTAATAATTGGTTTGACACCTCTAGGTGTTTTTTTCTTTTAACTAACATGTAACAATTTCTAGGGGTGTTTTATGTTAATGGCTGTTAAGATTATTGTCTAACCTCATTTCGATATAATTTTATCTAAAAACAGACAGCTAACTGACTAGCTAATCCTTCCCTTTTTTTTTAAAGAACAAATGCTTTCTATTAGCCGTTTGTTTGGTGGAGCCTTTCTGAAGATATTAAGTGTCTCCCTATATGAGGGGTAATCAGTTAGCTTCTTAGAGTTCATGACACATATGATAATTTGTTTGTCATTGAACAAAATGTGATTTCTCTTTGTATGTACTTTTGAAATCTAGTGTCTTAATCACCATAAAAGTAGTGATTTTTTTTTAACACAGTAAAATACTTTTCTAGACAAGCTCCGAAGAAGTATGCCTAACCTAGCTCGGATGCCAAGTACAACCACTGTTAGTAGCAATGGGAGTTCCCCAGTCACCGTGCGGAATAGTCAGAGTTTTGACTCAAGCTTGCATGGAGCTGCAAATGGAATTTCAAGAATACAGTCTTGTAGTAAGTATGACATATTTTTCCGTAATTTTCAGTTAGTTATAACACCGTTAGGAAAACATCTTACTATTTCATTTTTCTTTCTTTCTCGAATACGACAGGAAGCTTTTGTCCTTGTGACTTTTATTTTGCATTTCATCATTAAGAAGTATTTTCACTGGTGCCTGTTAATAATTAGCAAATTATATGTTACCAATTAATAATTAGCAAATTATATGTTAGCCTTTATACCTAAGGATAGAAGTAGAAGCCCCAAATGGTGATTGATCTCTCTACTCATCATACAAAAATGTTTTCTGTGCAGTCCTGCCTCTTTCTAGCTGTGCACTTGATATGTTTACTCAGAGGAAAGCACAGCTATTCTGTCCAGCTCTTACCATGGTCTTGTTTTGCATCAGTCCATAACTTTCTTTCTCAGGGCAAATGACGTTCTGTTTTAGTGTGACTGAAGAGTAGGATTTACCTACTTCATTGCAGTTTGCCCACAGTCTTTCACTCTCTGTGTGTTTTACCCAGTGATGAGGAGCGTGGTGAGGGTACAATCTAGTGTTTTTGTGTTCTCACTTTGTGTGAGGATGTCTTGGCTCCAGGTTCCCCACCCCCAACTAATGCTGCCTGTATGGGTTGCTGCTGCTGCTACTGCTAAGTCACTTCAGTTGTGTCCGACTCTGCGACCCCAGAGATGGCAACCCACCAGGCTCTGCCATCCCTGGGATTCTCCAGGCAAGAACACTGGAGTGGGTTGCCATTTCCTTCTCCAATGCATGAAAGTGAAAAGTGAAAGTGAAGTCGCTCAGTCGTGTCCGACTCTTAGCGACCCCATGGACTGCAGCCTACCAGGCTCTTCCGCCCATGGGATTTTTCCAGGCAAGAGTGCTGGAGTGGGGTGCCATTGCCTTCTCTGACTTGTATGAGTAGTCAGGGTTAAGTCCAAGACTGACCCCTGGGAGGCTGATTCAAGGCCACAGGCCCAGTATTGATGTGCCCAGACCCGGAACGCCAAGTGTGTGGCCAAGCACCGTCAACCAGATGTCTTCAGCTTCCACCTAGCAGACTCCTTGGTGCCCCCTGACACTCTACCCCAGGTGCCTCCAAAACGTGCTGAGAATGGGCTGGGTTTCTGGTTGCTGCTGCGTCATTCATTGTGTCACACTTTCCTGTGAGTTTATCTTCCACACTAGCTTACTGGCTTTTCCTGGGCATGGACCATAGTTCATCCGATTTTCTGTCCCCAGCACCTGACTTGCTGCTGGGCACATTGAGCTCTCAGGAGATGTTTGAACAGATGTATAAATGAATGCAGTAGGGCTGGATCTTAGGGCTTCATCTGTTAAGCCTTTGAATTAAAGGCTTCTGTAAAGACACAGAAGATAGCCTAGGAACTAATGGTGGGAAACCGAGGACTGCTTTCTAATTTTATGTCAGGGGGTTAGGACGGGTGGCCAGATATATCATGATGAAATTTAACTGAGGTAGAAGTTCTGTGCTTGAGTATAAAAGTCAACAGTATAAACATGGAAGGGGAAAATACAGTAGTGACAGTAGCAAGTAGGGTAATGATTAGGAGTTTTTGAATCTAATTCAGTGTGGATCAGTAGCACAGTTTGAGTGCCAGAAAAATGTAAGTAACCTGAAATAGAACATACCCTACAAACAATGGAAAGTCTTGGTGGAAGTCCTGAACAAATGATGAGAGCGCATGGCAAAAGGATATAGGAAACAATGAAACTACCAGAGACCAAACCTGCGACAGATCGAGCCACAGAATAAATGATTATATTAAAAGATTATAACCCCTGGATTAAATAATCATAGGTTCATACAGAATTGAATAAATGGAGAAAAGGGGAAATTCTTCTTTATAGAAGAATTGCAATTAAGAAACATAAAGAAATGAAGAAAACAGAAAAATCATTGTGTGTAACTCAAGCATAATAATGAGAGAAAACAAGAACTTGAGTGTTAATGTGTAAGAGGAGGTCAGTCGTGAACTCGTTTCAGATCTCAGGACTCTGTTCTCATTGCCTTTCATCCCTAAGCAGATATCCTTTATACATCGTGCGTGTATATAAACACCATGCGTGTGTTTCATGAAGAGCTAGGAATAAGCTAGTTCTGGACTGGTATGCCTTCTGGAGTGAGCAAAGTGAACAGAGGAGGTCGGAGAGGCAACTCGAGAAGGAAGACACTGGGTTTTCGGCAACAGCTCAAGCCTGGGTCTTTGCTTGGTCACAGGTTTATGGGAAACTATGTATCCTTTCTGATCCTTGTTTTCTCATTTGTAAAATTAGGATTGTGTCTATTAATCTTGACTAGTCTCTCTATCATTCTTTTTAAACTCAGTGTAGTTATCTGTCTTGTGTGTAGAAGAGTTAATGGGACTAATAGGACTCCTTCCTGAAATACCTCTTCTGGAGTTTTGTTTCAAATGATAGACTTTTTGAAATTTCATTTGATCTGTAGATAAATTTTAGAATTGGTATCTTAACAATATTAGTTTTCTAATTGACATGGAATATTGCCTCATTTACTTAGATCTTATCTGTCAGAGTTATGTAGCTTCCTGTATAGAGGTTTAATACAGGTGTA
>SJYC01151008.1:0-12159 GCA_006408675.1 Madoqua kirkii | reverse complement strand
CAGGAGGAAGGACCAGCGTGCTCACGGATGCAGGAGCGTGTGAAGTATTTGGAAACTCTGTGGTTCACTCTGGTTGGTGAGCAGGCTGTGAGGCAGGGGCAGCAGGGGGTGAGGGGGGAGAGATCTGCAGGGACCACACCTTGGAAGGGTCTTTGCTCAGCCCAGGAGCTTGGGCTTTCAGAGGAAGGGAAAGGGGAGTGACTGGAGGGTTTCAGGAAGTGGCTGGAAGTCACTAGCTGTATGGAAGGTGGGGAAGAACAGACAGGGTGCACAGAAACCCGTTAAGAGGATTTTGTGAAAATGTGGATGACAGATAATGAGGTCTATGCTAGGGTGGTAGAGGGAGATGTGTTAAATATTTACGAGGCAGAATTGACTGGATTTGGAATTGAGGAGGAAGAAGGGAGGTGAAACTTGGAAGATAACATCCCTTCTTAGATTAGATGACTTCAGAGATCTAAGTGATGTAGATGGAGCTGTGTGTGTGTGAGGAGAGAAAAAGGAATCAGGTTTGTCCTTGAATGGGTTTTTGCTTAGTATTAAAATATATCTGTTTTCTGAGTTTGAATGACCTGATATTTATATACATTAGCTTGGCGGGCATGGTATTAATAAAGAGAAAACTGTCTACATTGTAGAGCTACAGTCTTGTGTGTGCATACATGCTAAGTTGCTTTGTGGCTGAATTAAAATTCACCGAGGTCTCTGTGTGGCTTACCCTCTGCTGCCTCTTGGTGGTAGAAGGTGTATTCAGCAAGAAAAAGAAAGGGAAGTGTTTGAAGTCTCCAAAGGTTTGCTGGCATACTCATGACCCTTAAAACTTTCCAGAAGTTAATGTGATCGTGTTGATGTGATGAGTGGCTATCTCAAAACATCTCAAGTTAGAATTTTAAGAATTTCTTCCTTTTTGATGTTCTAGCAAAAGTTTCAGTAATAATTGGTTTGACACCTCTAGGTGTTTTTTTCTTTTAACTAACATGTAACAATTTCTAGGGGTGTTTTATGTTAATGGCTGTTAAGATTATTGTCTAACCTCATTTCGATATAATTTTATCTAAAAACAGACAGCTAACTGACTAGCTAATCCTTCCCTTTTTTTTAAAGAACAAATGCTTTCTATTAGCCGTTCGTTTGGTGGAGCCTTTCTGAAGATATTAAGTGTCTCCCTATATGAGGGGTAATCAGTTAGCTTCTTAGAGTTCATGACACATATGATAATTTGTTTGTCATTGAACAAAATGTGATTTCTCTTTGTATGTACTTTTGAAATCTAGTGTCTTAATCACCATAAAAGTAGTGATTTTTTTTTAACACAGTAAAATACTTTTCTAGACAAGCTCCGAAGAAGTATGCCTAACCTAGCTCGGATGCCAAGTACAACCACTGTTAGTAGCAATGGGAGTTCCCCAGTCACCGTGCGGAATAGTCAGAGTTTTGACTCAAGCTTGCATGGAGCTGCAAATGGAATTTCAAGAATACAGTCTTGTAGTAAGTATGACATATTTTTCCGTAATTTTCAGTTAGTTATAACACCGTTAGGAAAACATCTTACTATTTCATTTTTCTTTCTTTCTCTGAATACGACAGGAAGCTTTTGTCCTTGTGACTTTTATTTTGCATTTCATCATTAAGAAGTATTTTCACTGGTGCCTGTTAATAATTAGCAAATTATATGTTACCAATTAATAATTAGCAAATTATATGTTAGCCTTTATACCTAAGGATAGAAGTAGAAGCCCCAAATGGTGATTGATCTCTCTACTCATCATACAAAAATGTTTTCTGTGCAGTCCTGCCTCTTTCTAGCTGTGCACTTGATATGTTTACTCAGAGGAAAGCACAGCTATTCTGTCCAGCTCTTACCATGGTCTTGTTTTGCATCAGTCCATAACTTTCTTTCTCAGGGCAAATGACGTTCTGTTTTAGTGTGACTGAAGAGTAGGATTTACCTACTTCATTGCAGTTTGCCCACAGTCTTTCACTCTCTGTGTGTTTTACCCAGTGATGAGGAGCGTGGTGAGGGTACAATCTAGTGTTTTTGTGTTCTCACTTTGTGTGAGGATGTCTTGGCTCCAGGTTCCCCACCCCCAACTAATGCTGCCTGTATGGGTTGCTGCTGCTGCTACTGCTAAGTCACTTCAGTTGTGTCCGACTCTGCGACCCCAGAGATGGCAACCCACCAGGCTCTGCCATCCCTGGGATTCTCCAGGCAAGAACACTGGAGTGGGTTGCCATTTCCTTCTCCAATGCATGAAAGTGAAAAGTGAAAGTGAAGTCGCTCAGTCGTGTCCGACTCTTAGCGACCCCATGGACTGCAGCCTACCAGGCTCTTCCGCCCATGGGATTTTTCCAGGCAAGAGTGCTGGAGTGGGGTGCCATTGCCTTCTCTGACTTGTATGAGTAGTCAGGGTTAAGTCCAAGACTGACCCCTGGGAGGCTGATTCAAGGCCACAGGCCCAGTATTGATGTGCCCAGACCCGGAACGCCAAGTGTGTGGCCAAGCACCGTCAACCAGATGTCTTCAGCTTCCACCTAGCAGACTCCTTGGTGCCCCCTGACACTCTACCCCAGGTGCCTCCAAAACGTGCTGAGAATGGGCTGGGTTTCTGGTTGCTGCTGCGTCATTCATTGTGTCACACTTTCCTGTGAGTTTATCTTCCACACTAGCTTACTGGCTTTTCCTGGGCATGGACCATAGTTCATCCGATTTTCTGTCCCCAGCACCTGACTTGCTGCTGGGCACATTGAGCTCTCAGGAGATGTTTGAACAGATGTATAAATGAATGCAGTAGGGCTGGATCTTAGGGCTTCATCTGTTAAGCCTTTGAATTAAAGGCTTCTGTAAAGACACAGAAGATAGCCTAGGAACTAATGGTGGGAAACCGAGGACTGCTTTCTAATTTTATGTCAGGGGGTTAGGACGGGTGGCCAGATATATCATGATGAAATTTAACTGAGGTAGAAGTTCTGTGCTTGAGTATAAAAGTCAACAGTATAAACATGGAAGGGGAAAATACAGTAGTGACAGTAGCAAGTAGGGTAATGATTAGGAGTTTTTGAATTCTAATTCAGTGTGGATCAGTAGCACAGTTTGAGTGCCAGAAAAATGTAAGTAACCCGAAATAGAACATACCCTACAAACAATGGAAAGTCTTGGTGGAAGTCCTGAACAAATGATGAGAGCGCATGGCAAAAGGATATAGGAAACAATGAAACTACCAGAGACCAAACCTGCGACAGATCGAGCCACAGAATAAATGATTATATTAAAAGATTATAACCCCTGGATTAAATAATCATAGGTTCATACAGAATTGAATAAATGGAGAAAAGGGGAAATTCTTCTTTATAGAAGAATTGCAATTAAGAAACATAAAGAAATGAAGAAAACAGAAAAATCATTGTGTGTAACTCAAGCATAATAATGAGAGAAAACAAGAACTTGAGTGTTAATGTGTAAGAGGAGGTCAGTCGTGAACTCGTTTCAGATCTCAGGACTCTGTTCTCATTGCCTTTCATCCCTAAGCAGATATCCTTTATACATCGTGCGTGTATATAAACACCATGCGTGTGTTTCATGAAGAGCTAGGAATAAGCTAGTTCTGGACTGGTATGCCTTCTGGAGTGAGCAAAGTGAACAGAGGAGGTCGGAGAGGCAACTCGAGAAGGAAGACACTGGGTTTTCGGCAACAGCTCAAGCCTGGGTCTTTGCTTGGTCACAGGTTTATGGGAAACTATGTATCCTTTCTGATCCTTGTTTTCTCATTTGTAAAATTAGGATTGTGTCTATTAATCTTGACTAGTCTCTCTATCATTCTTTTTAAACTCAGTGTAGTTATCTGTCTTGTGTGTAGAAGAGTTAATGGGACTAATAGGACTCCTTCCTGAAATACCTCTTCTGGAGTTTTGTTTCAAATGATAGACTTTTTGAAATTTCATTTGATCTGTAGATAAATTTTAGAATTGGTATCTTAACAATATTAGTTTTCTAATTGACATGGAATATTGCCTCATTTACTTAGATCTTATCTGTCAGAGTTATGTAGCTTCCTGTATAGAGGTTTAATACAGGTGTAGTTTAGCTTATTCCTAACTATTTTATCTTAAAAATGCTTTTACAAGTAATTTTTTTCAAATTTTAGTTCACTGACAATTTAGAAATACAACTGATTTTTTTCTATTTTGATGTTCTGTTCAGCAGCTTTGCTAACTTCATTTATCCTAATAGTTATAAATTTGGAATATACTTGTAATATAATACATCTGAAACCAATGCATATTCAAGAATGTTCATAAAACCCCAGACTTAGAAGTAACCAAGCTTTGCATCATCAGGAGAATGGATTTTAACATATATTCCGTGGAATACCTCACAGCAATGCAAATATATGGGTAAATTTCAAAAACATAATGTTGAGTCAAAGAAGCCAGTCATGGAAGAGAACATACTCTGTAATTCCATTGACATGAGATCAAAATAGGAATAACAAATCTGTGGTGATAAAAGTGAAAGTAACAGTCACTTGGGGGGCGTGTTGACTGGGAGAGGATGTGTGAGAAGCTGCTAAAGCGCCAGCAGTGTCTGCTGTCTTGATGTGGATATGGTTACATGAGTGTGTTCGTGCCACAATTTCATTTTGCTCTAGGCTTAATATTTGGGTGCCTTTAGCTTGGCGTGCTACAGTCCATGGGGTTGCAAAGAGTTGGATTAGCACAACTTAGTTGCTAAACGATGACACTTTATATATATTGTGTTTCAGAAGAAGCTGGGCCCAGTATGTAGACACCTTTATATGTACATTTAAAACCCTTTCAGACAGCATCAGCAACTTTGAACATAGCACATGTGCAGACAGTGGTGAACATGCGATGTTTTTTTCCTCCTAGTTCCGTCCCCGGGACAGCTCCAGCACAGGATCCACAGCGTGGGACATTTCCCAGCGTCAGTGCGGCAGCCTCTGAAAGCCACGGCCTACGTGAGCCCAACCGTCCAGGGCAGCAGTAACGCACCCTTATCCAACAGCTTACAGCTATACGCCAACACGGGGATCCCCACCCCCACCAAAGCTGCAGCTTCCGGCATCGTGGGCCGCAGCGACTTCCGAGACCTTCACTGGCAATAAATGGGAGTAACCTGCCTCGAAGCAAAATTGCACAGCCTGTCAGAAGGTGAGAGCCTTGTCCATTCTTCCCTGTAGCCCTGTTCGTGGTCTGCAGTTAGAAACCGCCCCAGGCACCACCCTGACTTTTCCTCTGTCTAACCTTGGTCGGTTACTCTTCCCCTTCTGGCCTGACTCTTGACCTCCTGCCTCTGGATTCAATATTTTTTAATCTTTTTTTTTTTTTTTCCTTTAATCAGAATGGGCACAAATGATATTAGGCATGTACACAACACACCCTCCTCCCACAGTCATGATTTAAAAAGCATCTTAGTGATGTTTAGTTGGGGCTTTATTAGCTTATGTTGGGAACTTTGGTATTTTCCGTGTAGAATTTTTTTAAATTCCACATTGCTTGCCGGGCACATGTTCAGTGAGCTCACAGTCATGTTGTGCCCTTTCTGAAGTGGATCTGCTGGAGTCTTTTATGGTAAAAAAACAATTCCATAAAAGTGAATTGACAAATTAGATGATGTGACAATGGAGGCAGTAAATACATACAAATCTTACAAGAAATTAGTATTTGAAGGAGGAGAGGGAGGGGGAACCATGCAGTTGGCAAAAGATGTGGGAACAAGAAATTTTTATTTATGCACTAGGTATGTGTAGTTTTTATTTTCTGATGCATAATAGGAGCTCAGATCAAAAGCAAATTTAGAAACTATTGCAAAACAAAATAAATAATCTTACTATCCAATAGAAATCACTTTCGAGCGTGTTAGTTCAATGCAGGGCTCTGTTTCATTCATGACTGAATAGAATCATACTGTTTGAGGCTTACATTAATTGTGAACAGTACATTTGTCCTTGGATGTCTGTCTTCGAACTAATCTCCTGGATAGGCTGTCGTTGCCAGATAGAGGGTCTGGTTCCCCAAACTTAGACAAACGTTGGCTTTAACACTTTTAAAAATTCGCTGCCAACATTAATAGGCAAATCTCTTGATTATTTGTAAGATTGAATACAAATAGAATTACATGAAGAAATTTTCAGTGAAGCAACCACTGATATTTACAGGCCACTTTTCTGTGGTGTTTACCTTTCTCTGATTTAAAATGCTCTTCCTACGCATAAGGATGTTGGTCATTTTCCACTTACGTTGCACATCTGCCTGTGCGTGTATAGCGCTCGTGGCAACGTGCTGAGAACTGGGTTTTCCTGCAGATGCGCACGGTGGTGGCCGGAGCCCCAAGGCACACGTGGGAAGGTGCCAGCAGCTGTCACTGCTGGGGTGGGAGCGGGGAAACCAGAGAGAGTGCCAGGACTTGCGGGGTACTTACAAGCCATTTCCTTTTCTAATCCCTTCACAGTTTCCTTCAGCCTCCAAAGCCTCTGTCTTCACTCAGCACGCTGAGGGATGGAAACTGGAGAGACGGTTGCTACTGATGCCGTTGAGGAGTGGGAAAGAACTGGAAATGAGGGTCCTGTTACCCAGCTGGCTGGGTAACAGCGGGTGTCAGGATATTCTTTCCCTTCTGCATTTTAACACATTTACTGCATTGTTTTTCAGTGGACCAATCACCAGAGACTAATTATTGCACTTAAATATTTGCCTGAGATACTGCAGCGTTCACAGATCCACGGTTGCAGTATTGTGACACTTAGAGCTAGGAAGTTTTTGTAGAACTGATAATGTACCTGAATCCTTTTTGAGAGAATTGACGTGTATCCATAATGCTTTCCTTGCCATCTGAGGTTTTTTGGGTTTTTTTTTTTTTTAACCTGTTCAATTTACTTACATGTTCTAAACATCTTCCCATTACATGTTCTGTATTTTAATACATTGCATATTTACAACTAGGTTATATAACGTATGCTTTGAAATTTACTTTTTTATAGTTTACAGGAATTTTATTTTTTGTGCCTATTTCTTTTTACACCTATGTGAACCACTACGGAACAACTTAAATTTTGTGCCATAAAAATATTTTTGTGGTAAGGTACTATTTTTTTAGCTCTAGGGATATATCAGCAAAAATCCATCACACAATTGATACATAATTTTCTGTTGAATGAGCACAGTGTAAGCTGAAGCATTGCAAGGAGACAGCCAGACAGCAGTGTGAAATGGGTCTTGTTGTTTTCATTGTTAATTTATTGTCATTCCTGGTTTTCATATTTATAATGGCATCATGAGCTCATTGCACTTAATACCTGCAATGTTTGCTACTATACCACAATTGATTTTCAATACTTTTACAGAGGATGAAACTGTAACATTTTATTAACAATGCTTCTGGAAATGAATGCATTTTAAAGCAAATAAATCTTTTTGATAGACCTTTTACAAAATCCATTTGCACTAATGAATGCTTTCTTACGGGATATGACTTAATATTTGTTACTGTGTACACTGATGTTTTGGAATGTTCAGAAATAAAGACTATTTCGGCAATATCAGGTCACGCATGGATGTGCAGCATAAATGATACCAGCCCCACACCTACGTTTCACCGCAATCGTGAGAGCGTTGCGATGCTCTTATACAGGTCGGTCAGACCTAAAGTGGGTAGGCAGAGGATTCACATTGTAAACAACTCTTTCCCTCAGATGCTTGGGATAAGAGATGTGAGATTTTAGTTTTGTAGTGGGGTTTGAGTCCCACGTAGGAAGGTCACTAGAACCCAAAGAACTGGAAACCCATTCCTGGATGAATACTGTCGGTGGAGATGGCCAGTATTTTATGGGGGTTGAGCTTGAAGTACTTTCTCAGTGTCAGCGAAACAGCAAGGTGTTATTAGTCTACACTTTATTTGATATATATTGGAAAACTTTCTTTGAGAAAGTCTATGGGAAAATTAGGTAAAGGTTTTAATGCTAAGTTTTAAAATAGAGTTTTTCTGAAGTTATTTGAGATTTTTATTTTTAGAAAGTGTGCTTTCTACATAGTTCCATGGAGAAAAACAGTGAAGCTGACTTTTGAATCCAGGTGTATCTGATCTCAGAAGTCTGTTTTTACCACTACTGCAGTCTTCCGGTGAACATACATAGTCAAGTTGGTATATTTAATAAAAAATGAGTTTATATTCTGCTGAGAAGATGAAAGAATTCAACTCATTTGCAAATCAAATATTGCATTTATATTCAAAAGAGTCTGTTCAGCCCTTGCAATAAAAACCAAAGATCCCTGCATCTTGGAATTTACATTCCAGTTAGGAGAGAGATACTAAACCACATGAAAGTAAGGAAATTGCAGTACATTAAGTTTTCAGTGCTATGGCAGAAAAGGAAAAGGAGCTGAACGTAAGGGGAGTTGGAGAGAATGGAGCTGGGGAGAGATCACAGTATTAAGTGGGGTCATCTGGGGAGATCTCACTAAGAAGTTGACACCTGAACAAAGACTTAGAGCTGGAGGGCCAGCCCTAAAGCTATTTCACAGCCTCTTTCACTTGGAATTCTACAGAACACAAAATGATGTTGGTGGTCATTTTCACAATTCTCTCTAGCGTGGTATAGAACATTTATTCTAGATGCATAGAAGAGAATTTAATTTACTACATCAGTAGAGGCCCTAGGGTACAGCTTCTCAAAATGTGGTCCTCACACTAGCAGCATTAGAATCATCGTTTCTTGGAAACTTACTAGAAATGCAGATCTTTAAGCTCACCCCAGACCTATTGACTCTCTAGGGGCCCCTCTAGGTGGTTTGAAGAGCTATCTTTGAGAAGAGCTGCTGAAAAGGAGGAATCCACCTGGGCGAGGGCTTAGGATGGTGTACATCCATCTGGGATGTCTGAGGAAGAGCAGAGAGGCCAGTGCGGCTGCAGGCAAAAGGGACATAAGGGAAGTGGTAGGGATGAGGGCAGAAAGAAGACAAGGAAAGGCCTGTGGAGGGCACGTGGGCCACAGCGAGGCTTTGACTCTACTCTGGATGGGAGCTGTTCATGATTTGACTTTTTAAAAATATCACTCGTATTTGGTGGGAACAGACTAAGAAATGGAGATGCATAAAGATGAACTGTTCAATTTAGGCAAGAGAGATGATGAGCTAGGCCAGCGGCATGGTAATGGAGGAGATAATATGGTCAGATTCAGGCTACCTTTTAAAATTGTAGCTATCAGGGTTTCTTCGTGGATTGGATGTACTGTTAGAAACCAGAAGAGAAACTCCAGGTGTCTGGGATGGCCACTTGAAAGATAGAGTTCCTCCAACAGAGATGAGGAAGCTGTGGGTGGGGAAGGTTGAAAACCATGGTCCTCTGGCTGAGCTCACGGACACCTTCTATCTCACGTGCAGTCCTCACACTGGGTAATAAACCAGAACTCACACAGGAAAAGGGGTCCTGAGAAGCTCAGTTCTCCAACACAGAAGGGAACTGTCGTGCTGAGTGAACTCAGCCAATCGAGCCCAGCTGACATCTGTGCTAGTTAGCTACTGCTGCATAACAGGCTTCCTTCCATCATGGCTCTGTGGTAGAGAATCTGCCTGCCAGTGCAAGAAACACAGGTTCAACTGCTGGGTTGGGAACATCCCGTGGAGAAGGAAATGGCAACACACTCCAGTGTTCTTGCCTGGAGAATTCCATGGACAGAGGAGCCTGGTGGGCCACAGTCAGTGGGGCTGCAAAGAGTATGACACGACTAAGCACAGAACAGCCTGATACTTAGGTTTTGCTGACTAGTTTTACTGTCTTTTCCTTCAAGAGTATCATGGATATTATTCTTCTTTTGCATTTCCATATGTATTTTTAAATAAACTAGCCAGAAAAACACCCTGTTGGAATTTTGATGGGATTGCATTGAAATTATAATTCAATATGTTGGAAATTGACTGTTTACATATTGAATTTTAAAATCCTCAAACATGGTCTACCTCTTCTTTCATGGACTGAGGTATTCTTTAATTTCTCTTTCAATAAAAATATGTAGGTTCTCCCCAGAGGACTGAAATGCCTTTTGCAAGATTAATTTCTAGATCTGTGATACTTTTTAATGTGATGTTATAGGCTACCTTTTAAAATTGTAGCTATCAGGGTTTCTTCGTGGATTGGATGTACTGTTAGAAACCAGAAGAGAAACTCCAGGTGTCTGGGATGGCCACTTGAAAGATAGAGTTCCTCCAACAGAGATGAGGAAGCTGTGGGTGGGGAAGGTTGAAAACCATGGTCCTCTGGCTGAGCTCACGGACACCTTCTATCTCACATGCAGTCCTCACACTGGGTAATAAACCAGAACTCACACAGGAAAAGGGGTCCTGAGAAGCTCAGTTCTCCAACACAGAAGGGAACTGTCGTGCTGAGTGAACTCAGCCAATCGAGCCCAGCTGACATCTGTGCTAGTTAGCTACTGCTGCATAACAGGCTTCCTTCCATCATGGCTCTGTGGTAGAGAATCTGCCTGCCAGTGCAAGAAACACAGGTTCAACTGCTGGGTTGGGAACATCCCGTGGAGAAGGAAATGGCAACACACTCCAGTGTTCTTGCCTGGAGAATTCCATGGACAGAGGAGCCTGGTGGGCCACAGTCAGTGGGGCTGCAAAGAGTATGACACGACTAAGCACAGAACAGCCTGATACTTAGGTTTTGCTGACTAGTTTTACTGTCTTTTCCTTCAAGAGTATCATGGATATTATTCTTCTTTTGCATTTCCATATGTATTTTTAAATAAACTAGCCAGAAAAACACCCTGTTGGAATTTTGATGGGATTGCATTGAAATTATAATTCAATATGTTGGAAATTGACTGTTTACATATTGAATTTTAAAATCCTCAAACATGGTCTACCTCTTCTTTCATGGACTGAGGTATTCTTTAATTTCTCTTTCAATAAAAATATGTAGGTTCTCCCCAGAGGACTGAAATGCCTTTTGCAAGATTAATTTCTAGATCTGTGATACTTTTTAATGTGATGTTATACATATGATATTTAAAAAATTTCATTCCTAATGGTTGGTTTCAAATGTTTTATTCAACCACCTTAAATGTATGTAAGTTATGTTAATTTATATTTAGAGTCTTCATATACACTGTCAAATGTATGAATATTATATTTCTTTCTTATATCTTGCCTATGATCTTCAGTGAAGTATTACATATAAATGATAACAGATACCCATCTTTTTGCTAATTGAAAAGCTTTCTGGTTTTACCATTAGGTTTCAAATTTGCTAAGAGCTGTTTATCATAAAAGAAGGTGAATCTTAACAAATTTCCTGCATCTATTAAAATGTGATTCTCATTTAAAAATTTTTATTTTTAATTGGAGGATAATTAGCTTACAATATTGTAATGGTTTCTGATATATAATACCATGAATCTGCCACAGGGATACACACATCCGCTTCCTTCTGAACCTCCCTCCCACTTGCCTCCCCACCCCACCCCTCTAGGTTGCCACAGAGCATTGGCTTTGTGATTATCTCATTTAATCTATTAATGTGATGACTTTGTGATGGATTTTTCTAATGTTGAATCAGCCTTGAATTATTGAGATAAATCCAACTTGGTCATAGTGCATTATTCTTTTTTTTTAATAGATTAATTTGATTTACTAATATTTAGAAGTTTTATCCAGTTTTTGGAATAAAATTGTTCTATATTTTTTCCTTCTCAAACTGTCCCTATTAGGTTTTGGAATGAAGATGGTGTTAGTCTCATAAAATGAATTTGTATTTTTGTAGCTGGGAGGATTTATTTAATATTGGGAGTTATTTCTCTCTTACGTATGTGATGAATGTTAGTGGTAAAGTCACTGGGGCCTGGAGTCCAGTGAAGTCATGGTTTTAAAATCTGATGTTGTGTTTTTTCTACTTCCAAAAGCATGATTAAACCTCTTACTTTATCGGTGGATTATCTATATACTCTTTATAGTTCTGTCAGATTTTGCTGTATGTCTTCTTATGCCACATGATTTGGTGTGTACATATTTAGTATCTTTCATCTTCCTGGCAAAGTGAACTTGTTATCTTTGAACTAGTCTTCTTTATCTTTTTTTTTTTAATGTCTTAAAAATCTATTTTTCAGATCTTAAATAGCTACATCCTTCTTTTAGTGTTTGTAT
>SJYC01151007.1:0-45691 GCA_006408675.1 Madoqua kirkii | reverse complement strand
ATGATACATATTTTTAAACCTTTGCTTTCAAACTTTTATTATTAGGTTAAACAGCATACAGTTCAATATTTTTTAAAACCTGTAATGAAAGTCTTTGTCCTTGAACTTGATCATTTAAGCCATTGTATCTAAAATATTACTGACATATTTACATAGAAATCTATCACCTTCTTAATGAGTTTTGTTACATCTATTCCTTCTCCCCCATTTTGTCTTCCTTTAGATCGTTTTTTCATTCTACCTTTGTCTCCTATTGGTTTGAAAATTATACCCTAATCCTCCTTTGCTCTTCTTTTAGTGGTTAACCCCCAAAATGACAATTTGCGCTCTTAACCTATCAAATAATAATTTACCTTTATCATCCTCCTAGGTAACAAAAGGACCCCCAAATCACCTTACATCTAACTCTTAAATTGTATGTGAAATTCATGATTCAGCCAGGGACTAGGGAGAAGAGACACTATTTAGATTTGGGGGACTCCCTAAAATTCAGAGAAATCAGACTTAGCCATGTAAACAGTGCAACACTGTATGATAAAAGCTATTGAGAGAAAGAGTGGTGACCGGGCCAAGGGAATGACCCGCTTCTGTAAGGTCAGCAGTGTGATCTTAAAGCAGGTTCTGAGTTCGCTCAGCCAGCAAATCGCTGAGGCTGTCAGGTTTTGTTCTAAGAGGCTCCCAGGGTGACCCAGCCAAGAAGTCAGTTGTGGTCTCTACCTTCATAGAAGTGACACTCCTGATTCTAGTCAGAGAGAAATTCAAATCTAACGAATACCATGTCTTTCCTATAAAGGAACAAGCAAGGAGCTAAGATACAGAAAAACAGGGGATGGGAGGAGTGGGGAGGATGCTCCAGAAAGGCCTTTCTGAGAAGAGATTTTCCAAGGATGCATATGAATTCATCAAATGAACACACACAGGAAGGTTATTTTTGGTAAAGACGAAAAATTTGGGAGTGTATACAGGGCCAAAAAAACGTCGGTGGGACTGGACCTTAATGGCCCAAATGGCTCTGTGTTTTGGAGCCCAGTTCACAATGAACAGTGTGAAGACAGAATTACAGGATGGCAGCAGCCCAGCATTAAACCACCCCCGGGCCTCCCGAGCACCAGGCTACGTGCCACTGCACAGGTCCCAGGCCCACAAAGCCAGCCCTGGCCGGAGAGAGAGGCAGCGGCCTGAGCTGGTGGAACCTCAAATAAGGAAGGGCTTTGAAGTTTACTCCAATGGGAAGCTATTTATTAATAGTAACACTAACACTTTTCTTCCTATGTGCCCGACACTCCACGAAGCTCTTTAGAAGTTTTCTCCTAATTTAATCTTCACACAGTTTGAGTGTTCTAAAATTACACCTGTGCGATTTTAATTTGTGGAAGTGACTGAGTGATGACATCAGGAGGTCGATCCACCGAAAGAAGACTTTTATGACTCACTTTTCCGGAGAGGAAGGGGCAGGTCACAGCACGCAGAGCCAGGCTGTAGTCCGGAGGCGGAAGTCTAGGCTGGAGTCTCTAGCTGGGGTCTCTGCAAGAAAGAATAGCAAGGCAGGGTAAACAGTCTAGAACTGGCCGATCTGAATAGCTCCAGGGGCAGCGTGGCAGGGGGGTTGCTATAAGGTGTTTCTAGTTGCCTAGTACTTGGCTCTGGTTTGATGAGGACGGGGGAGTATGGGTTTGGTGTGTGAGAACTGGTTAAGAAAGGGTTGGGGACCCGGCCTTGGAGCAGCCAGTCTGCCCACTCAGGAGAGAGGTCAACACTTGGTTGATAGTTTGACCCTGTGATGAACGGATGCCAGATAGACATAACAAATAGAAGAAAGCACAGTTAAAACACTCACTGACGTAAATACTATTGAGTGTGTGTTGCATTTTCAGTCATACACTCAGTTGTATATGACTCTTTCAACCTCATGGACAGTAGCCCTCCAGGCTCTTCTGTCTATGGGATTTCTCAGGCAAGAATATTG
The DNA here is from genome assembly GCA_006408675.1 of Madoqua kirkii. Classification (NCBI taxonomy): domain Eukaryota; kingdom Metazoa; phylum Chordata; class Mammalia; order Artiodactyla; family Bovidae; genus Madoqua; species Madoqua kirkii. The sequence goes on along the minus strand of SJYC01151007.1, from coordinate 43,725 downwards.
GAGTGGGTCGCCTCGTCCAGGGGATCTTCCCGACCCAGGGATTGAACCAGAGTCTCTCACATCTCCTGCACTGCAGGTGATTCTTTACTGCTGAGCCACCGGGGAAGCCTCTAAATACTATAAGTATCCCCACTTTATTTTGTTTTTCTACATCCCTAGGATTTATTTTATACCTGGAAATGGATACTTTTTGACTCTCTTCACCCATTTTTACCTACTCTCCACCCCCTGCCTCTGGGAACCAGCAGTTGTCCTCTGAATTTAGGAGCTCGTTTTTGTTGTTCCTGTTTAGGGTCGCCGTATACATGAGCTCATATGCCATGTGTCTTTCTGTTACCTATTAGAGAAGTTAAACAATGTCACAGAGCTATTGGGTGTCAGAGCTCAGATGTGAACCCTGGCTTTTAACCAAAGTAACTTGCACAAATATGAAGTTAAAATTCATTTTACATGGAGAAAGGACTACAGAGAGCCAAGTGTGGAAGTGAGCACAGTGTGGAGGGGGCAGTACATGAGCAAGGAAATGGCATGTGCAAGAACAGATGCTAAAATGCTTGGTCAGTCTGGCGAACTGTTCCATTTAGCAGCCTGCTGCATGCAGCGGAGCGCTGGAAGAGACTCAGCTGAAGGCGTGGGCAGGGGCTAATTTAGGGGGACTTGGAACCCATGCAGAGTACAAAAGGGAGCCAACTCCTGCCGAGAGAAGACAGGAAGGCAAGCATGCCATCTAAGACGGCATCAGCCTGGGTTCAGTGCAGGGGCCACAGACTAGCTGTTTTGAAGCAGAAGGAATTTGATGTAGGAAATGAATGCCTATAAGATCACTGGAAAGACAGGTGGGCCTCTGAGAACAGCTCCTCACCCCACACTGCAGACCAGGAGTTGGGCTAACGGTATGAGAGATGGGGCAGACAGAATCTGAAGCTGCCCCGGAATCCTTGGCCCCACTAATGCACCGCCCATGCTCTGGTCCAGGGACCAGGACATGCTGCATCCAGGCTTCATCACTGTGTCCTCCAGATCTACAGCAGCAAAAAGCAGATGGACCACGTGCCCACGTGTCCCACCCATGAAAGCACTGATCAGATAAGGGACTCCTGTGATGTTGCCACAGAATAAAGCCAGTGCCTCCACGTTTGCCGACAAAACGTCAGATGTTTGGTAAAGAGTCCAACTGCCAACCCAGGAGACACAAGGACGCGTGTTCAATCCCTGGGCTGGGAAGATCCTCTAGAGCAGGAAATTGGCAACCCCACTCTGGTATTTCTTGCTTGGAAAATTCCACGAACAGAGGAGCCTGGAGGTCTATAGTCCATGGGGACCCAGAGAGTCAGACACGACCTAGTGACTGAACAACGATAAAGAGACACGACAGAGCACACACACGCCCAGGGTAATTACACGCCTGCAAAAGCATCTGACCAGTGGACCCTTGGGTGCATCTGGAATCCTTACAGCAAGAAAGCCTGAGGGATAAGGGTTTCAGCTACTCTCTGCAGTGGAGGGAGCCAACCCCATCGGACCACCGCATCCACACCTACCACAGAGATGACTGTGCTTGCCTGGCAGACAGTGGATAGGGAAGGGAAAAACATGGGCGACCTGGAGAAGATAAGACAGGCAGGGCTTGGTCCCTTACTGGAAGAGTGTTTAACCAGAGCTAAGCCAATTTAACACATGGGCTTGGCAGAGCCATTTCGGTGAACGTCACATCCAATGACGAGAGGCGAGTAGGGGCTGTGGTCCGTTCTCTGCAGCCTCCCAGATGAGAAGCTATCACAGGTGTGTTGCTGTGACATGGGCGTGACGTGGGTCACCACTTTTCTCACTCCGATGTCGTTTTCCTCATCGCTCACTGCTTGACAGTTAAGTCAGTGGCACAGAAGGGCTCCATTCCTGCACTAACAGCTGGACTACTAAGAACAGATCTATTCATCTGACTTTCCCAGAGGCAATCAACTCTGAATATTCACTGGAAGGACTGATCCTGAAGCTGAAGCTCCAATACTTTGGCCACCTGATGCAAAGAGTCGATTCATTGGAAAAGACCCTGATCCTGGGAAAGACTGAAGGCAGGAGGAGAAGGGAAGGACAGAGGATGCCATGGTTAGATGGCATCACCAAATCAGTGGACATTAGTTTGAACAAACTCCAGGAAATGGTGAAGGACAGGGAAGCCTGGTGGGTCACATGGGTTTGCAAAGAGTCGGACATGACTGAGTGAATGAAAAATGGCAGCAGAGTCAGATTCTGAGGCAGTGGTCAGCAGTTTAACTGGGAGGTGTGGGACATGCCACAGGTGAGTGGGAATCAGGGGAGAACCAGGAAAGAGGGCACTCAAGGGGGTTTATTCGGCCACTTGCCGAAACTGAAGCCCATAACTATACTCTGGGAAAGAGTGAACACACCCCAGAGGGTCTCCCACTCAGAGCTGAGATGTTTGTTCAGCGGCTCCCAGCTGTCAAAAGGGTGTTAAGTCCCTAGATCTCCCCATCTTCTATGTTGGGTGACAAAGCTTTGCCTTCCCCAGCTTCAAAGAAACTGGAGTCTATTATACAGAGTGAGGTAAGTCAAAAAGAAAACCTCCAATACAGTATACTAACGCATATATATGGAATTTAGAAAGATGGTAACGATGACCCTGTATGCGAGACAGCAAAAGAGACACAGATATAAAAGAACAGACTTTTGGACTCTGTGGGAGAGGGAGAGGGTGGGATGATTTGAGAGAATAGCATTGAAACATGTATATTATATGTGAAATGTATCGCCAGTCCAGGCTTGATGCATGAGACAGGGCGCTTAGGGCTGGTGCACTGGGACGACCCTGAGGGATGGGATGGGGAGGGAAGTGGGCAGGGCAATTCAGGATGGGGAACACATGTACACCCATGGCTGATTCATGTGAATGTATGGCAAAAACCACTACAATATTGTAATCTGCCTCCAATTAAAATAAAAAATAGTTAACAACAACAACAAAAAAGACACAACTGCCTGGCGGTCAGTGCACACTACTGATCCCGGCCCACAGCCCATCTTCCCACAATCTTCATACAAGCTAATAGTGATGTTTACATTTTTATAGAATTGTGTAGAGCATATGTGACAGAGACGATGCATGGCCTGCTTACTCCTTGGAAGAAAAGTTATGACCAACCTATACAGCATATTCAAAAGCAGAGACATTACTTTGCCGACTAAGGTCCGTCTAGTCAGGCTATGGTTTTTCCTGTGGTCATGTATGGATGTGAGAGTTGGACTGTGAAGAAGGCTGAGCGCCAAAGAATTGATGCTTTTGAACTGTGGTGTTGGAGAAGCCTCTTGAGAGTCCCTTGGACTGCAGGGAGATCCAACCAGTCCATTCTGAAGGACATCAGCCCTGGGATTTCTTTGGAAGGAATGATGCTAAAACTGAAACTCCAGTACTTTGGCCACCTTATGCGAAGAACTGACTCATTGGAAAAGACTCTGATGCTGGGAGGGATTGGGGGCAGGAGGAGAAGGGGACGACCGAGGATGAGATGGCTGGATGGCATCGCTGACTCGATGGATGTGAGTCTGAGTGGACTCCAGGAGTTGGGGATGGACAAGGAGGCCTGGCGTGCTGCGATTCATGGGGTAGCAAAGAGTTGGACATGACTGAGCGACTGAACTGAACTGAACTGAACCCCTGATGTGGATTATCTTGCAGTAACAAAGAATCTCCACATTTCAGGCTAAAAACAGCCATTTCTCTTGTGTGCTCTAGGGCAGATGTCCTCAACCTCCAGGATCTAATGCCTAATCATCTGAGGTGGAGCTGATAATAATAATGATAAAGCGCACAATAAATATAATGTGCTTGAATCATCCCCAAACCATCCCCTCTCCCAGTTCTGTGGAGAAATTGTCTTCCACGAAACTGGTCCCTGGTGCCAGAAAGGTTGGGGACCACTGCCTGGGGTCCAATGGAATCAGAGGAGCCTTTGCTTACAAAGAATCTCCACATTTCAGGCTAAAAACAGCCATTTCTCTTGTGTGCTCTAGGGCAGATGTCCTCAACCTCCAGGATCTAATGCCTAATCATCTGAGGTGGAGCTGATAATAATAATGATAAAGCGCACAATAAATATAATGTGCTTGAATCATCCCCAAACCATCCCCTCTCCCAGTTCTGTGGAGAAATTGTCTTCCACGAAACTGGTCCCTGGTGCCAGAAAGGTTGGGGACCACTGCCTGGGGTCCAATGGAATCAGAGGAGGCTTTGCTACACAGTGGTCATGCTAACCCTTCCAAAAACGACTTTGTTAACAGAGCGACAGGGCTCATCAGAGCACAGAGAGAAAACTGAGTCAGAGATCAAGCCCCGAGTACCCCAGGCCGAGAGGGATGTGGGCCATCTCTGCTGCACGTGACCAGAGCTGCCCACACGGCCTCTCTAGCTGCACAGAAAGTAGGAAACATGATCTTCTGTATCCAGGATGCAGAAGCGATTTGGGAATATTGGTGAGCACTGCTCAAGGCTACCCTTGTTCTTTCACATCTACCCTCCATTTCCCCAATATAATTAGACAAGATTTTAACCTCAGCAATATTGACTTCATATACTGTATTTTCCAGGAGATGATGACTATTTCATTTCTTTATTATAACCTTTTTTATTTTGTATTAGAGTATAGCTGATTAACAATGTTGTGATACTAATAGGTTCAAGTGGACAGCAAAGGGACTCACCACGCATATTCCTGTATCCATTCTCCCCCCAACCCCCCTCCCCGCCAGCTTGTCACATTAACATAGAGCAGAGTTCCCTGTGCTATGCAATGACCATTTCATTTAAAAAACTGCTTTACATTCCACACAGCTCTGATAGTCAAAAATGTCAATGATCTATCAATCCCAATTTTTCTTTATTTTCCCTGAAGACATTGCTCTGGAGCCTCCTCACTTCTGTTGTTATCCGAGCCTGCTGCACAGCTGAGTTTCCTTTGCTTCTCTCCTGGACTGGATCTCCTGTTTCCTAACACCAGATCCCTCTCAGTTTATTCCTGCGTTTTCATGGAGCACACTTATTAGTATTGGGTTGGCCCAAAAGTTTGTTCAGATTTTTTAGCGGTGTTACAGAAAGACCTGAATGAACTTTTGGGTCAACCTAAGATTGAGGGCAGGAGAAGGGGGCGACAGAGAATGAGATGGTTGGATGGTATCACTGACTCAGTAGACATGAGTTTGGGCAAACTTCAGGGGACAATGAAGGACAGGAAAGCCTAGAGTGCTGCAGTCCATGGGGACACAGAGTTGGACATGACTTAGCAACTGAAAAATAATAGCTTCCTTGAAAAAGGGCATACAGAAGATATAATGCTTTGAAGACACATCAGGTTTAAGTATGCTTTTGTTAAGGTGATCTGATTGATCACATAGAATTCCAACTTGAAAATCATTTACATTTAGAATTTTGATGTCAGCATTTTATCGTCTTCTAGATCCCAGTGTCATTACTCAGAAATCCTATGCTGTTCTTCTCAGTCCTTTATATTTCCCCTTTTATTTTCTGACCCTTTGGTGTTCCAGTTTCATTGTACTTGGTGCCCAAAGGGGCCTGGAAATCTGAAAACTGTCAACGAAATATTACTCAGTTGATTTAAGAAAGAAATGGAAAATTTTACTGGAGCCAAACTGAGGATTATGACAGAGGAACACCATCTCGGAAAGTTCCAAGAACTGGAGCTTCTTTGTGTGTGTGTGTGTGTGTTTAAGCAGGACTGTACTTTAAATGAAGTATTACTGACAGTTACAAAATCCAGATTTGCAAGTACAAGGTGGTGGGCCATAGTGACTCTTTGCAAGATCAAGAAGGAATGTTCTTTTTTAAGGAGCTGTCTTATGGGTGCTAGGAGAATGCTGTGCTTTACGGTGGAGCAGGTGTTTCTGCCCATGAGGGAGGTTTGGCTGATGCCTGACTGCAAAATAACACAGCGCACAGCAGGGAGTGGGGAAGAAGCCACAGGGCAGAGAAAAATTTTTATGTTTGTGTTTTTTTTGGGTTGCCGTAGAGTGTGAATTTTATTTTATGAAACTCATGCCTATTTTCTATTTTTGTGTTGTATTCGCCCCCTTCTCTGTACTTTTCTGTCCTTTCCTAGAGCTGCTGTTAATACTAGACTTTGCCTATCTTTCCTCTTCCATTATCCATCCTTTTGCATTTCTCTCCTGAGATCTCCTCTAATATGTTTCAAACAGTTTTGATTTTTTTAAAATTTAGTCTATTGTTCTGTTATTCCTTTTTCATAGCATTCTGTTTTATTTTTTCAAGGAAGCAGTATGTTCTTTTCCCTGTCTGAGAAAGTTAATAGAGTTGTTTAAAATTTTCTTCTATTTCTTTTATTTTCTCAGTTCCTTCAAAGCTTCTTTTTGTTTCTTTCGGTCTTTCTCTGGCATGTGGAGACTGACAATATTTAGCAGTGAGGCACTTAAGCTGATGGAAAGACAGACGTGTCTATGGGGCTTGTTGATCAATGGATTCTTTGAATGCTGAATGCTTGATCAGTGGCTTTTTGTGATCTTGTGAGAACTCCCAAGTGTCAGAACTCTAGAGTGGTTTAGTATCTCCAATGAGGGACCCTCTGACTTCTTGCTTTGGGGAAATAAGCTTGATGGTAGGTCCTCCATTGTGTGAGGAGGATGCTGAATCTTCTTGAATCCCCTGACTTCAGGATAGCTTCTCACCATCCCTCTCCTTTGTGTCTCGGTGGCCCTAGAGCTGAATCATTATTCATTTTATCCAAAAGTAAACACCCATCTCTTAAAAGTGTAGGCTACATTTAGCCCCTTGATTGCATATACTGAAGGTAAGGACCTAAGAAATTAATTGCTTTGTCATCTTTTAAATAATCTTCCTGTTTTCAGATTCTGTTCCCTCCCTACCCTCTTCTCTATGGTCTGGGGTTCTGCAAACTCAGTCTTCTTGATTCTTGCTGGTGTCTGCAGGGCAGACATGCTCTAAATACTTTTGGCAGGGACATCCTACAGAATGAGAGATGTATTTGCAAACCTCACAACTGACAGAGAGTTAATATCAAATATATATAAAGAACTCACACAACTCAATAACAACAACAACAACAAAATCAAATAAACCAATTGAAAAGTGAGTAAAGGGTCAAATTTCTCCAAATATGATAATGAAAGGCAAACAGGTATATGGCGAGAATCTCAACATCATTAGTCATTAGGGAAATGCAAATTAAACCATAATGAGATATCACCTCACACTTGCTAGAATGACCATCATCAGAGAAAAGACAACGAATGCTAGCATGAATATGGGGGAAAGTAATGCACTGCTGGTGGGACTGTAAACTGGTACAACTACTATGGAAACACTATGGAAGAGCCTTAAAAATTATAAATAGAACTCCCATATGATCCAGCAATTCCACTTCTGGGAATATATCCAAAGGAAACAAAAACAGTAATTTGAGAAGATATCTATATCCCCATGTTCGTAGCAACGTTATTTATAGTAGTCAATACATGGAAACAACTCGAGTGTCCATAGATGGATGAATGGGAAAAGAAGTTGCGATACATATGTGTGTGTGTGTGTGTGTGTGTGTGTGTGTGTGTGTGTGTAATTCAGCCATCAAATTGAGAACATATCACCACTTGTGACAACATTGATGAATCTCATTGAAGGCATTATGCAAACTGAACAAGTCAGTTAGAGAAAGGTAAATACTGTATGATCTTACTGTGTGAAATAATAATAATTAAAAAAAAAAACCAAAACACCAAACTCTTAGGAAAATAGGTCAGGCTTGCAGTTCCCAGAGGGGAAGGGTGCGGGTGGGGGAGGGGAAATTGGAGGGGGCTGGCCCAGGGTTACAAAGGAAAGTTTTAAAGTAAATAAATACTAGGGATGTAATGTTTAACACAATGACTACAACTGAAACTGACACAGATACACATGTTAAGAGTAAATCTTAAGAGTTCTTATCACAGGAGAAATTTTTTTCCCCTTTTAAAATTATATCTATATGAGAAGATGGATGTTAGCTGAATCTATTGTGGTAATCATTCACAATATATGTAAATCAAACCATCATGCCCTGTGCCTGAAACTTATTCAGTGATATATATGAATTATTTCCCATAAGATTGGGGAAAATTAGCAAGCTGAATTCAACAATGCATTAAAAGCATCATATATCCAGGTCAAGTAGGATTTATTCCAGTGATGCAGGGGTGGTTCAACATCTGCAAATCAATGTGAAACATTACATTAACAGAATGAAGGGTAAAAATCATACAATCACCTCAACAGATGCAGAGAAAATATTTGACAAAATTCAACATCGATTTATGACAAAAACTTTTCGACAAAGCAGGTATGAAGGAAACATACTCAACATAATAACAGCCATATATGACAAGATAACAGCTAACATCATACTCAGTGATGAAAAGCTGAAAGCTTTTCCTCTAAGATCAGGAATAAGATAAAGATGCCCACTTTCAACAGTTTTATTCAGCAAAGTATTGGAAGCTCTAGCCATGGCAGTTAGGCAAGAAAAAGAAAAGGCAGTCAAATTGGAAAGGAAGAAGTAAAACTGTCATTATTTGCAGATGACATGATATTACACATAGAAAAACTTTAACATGCCATCCAAAATTGTTAGAATTAGTGAATTTGTTGTAGGATGCAAAATCAGTTTTTAATAATCTGCTGCACTTCTATACACTAATAATGAACTGTCAGAGAAATTTTTAAAATCCCATTTACAACTGCATCAAAGAGAATAAAATACCCAGGAATAAAATTAACCAAGGAGGTAAAATACCTGTACACTGAAACTACAAGACATTAAAGAAAAAAAAAGAAAAGGACACAAATAAATGGAAATACATATTCTGTGCTCATGTGTTGGAAGAATTAATATTGTTAAAATGTCCACACTATCCAAAGCAATCTATAGATTCAATGCAATCTCTATCAAAATTCCAGTGGTATTTGTTATAGAAATGGCACAAACAATCCCCAGTTTGTATTGTTGTTGTTTAGTTGCTCAGTCATGTCCAGCTCTTTGCAACCCCATGGAGTGCAGCACGCCAGGCTTCCCTGTCCTTCATCTCCAGGAGCTTGCTCATGTCCATTGAGTCAGTGATGCCATCCAACCATATAGTCCTCTGTCATCCCCTTCTCATCCTGCCTTCAATCTTTCCCAGCATCAGGTCTTTTCCAATGAGTAGACTCTTCACATCAGGTGGCCAGAGTATTGGAGCTTCAATTTCAGCATCAGTCCTTCTGATGAATATTGGTTGATTGGATGAATAGGGTTGATTTTCTTTAGGATTGACTGGTTTGATCTCCTTGCAGTTCAAGGGACTCTCAAGAGTCTTCTTCAGTACCACAATTCAAAAGGATCAACTCTTTGGTGCTCAGCCTTCTTATGGTCCAATGCTCACATCCATATATGACTACTGGAAAAATCATAGCTTTGACTATATGGATCTTTGTTGGGAAAGTAACGTCTCTGCTTTTTAATATGCTGTCTAGGTTTGTCATAGTTTTTCTTCCAAGGAGCAAGCATCTTTTAATTTCATGGTTGCGGTCACCATCCACAATGATTTTGGAACCCAAGAAAATAAAGTCTGTCATAGCTTCCATTGTTTCCCCATCTATTTGCCATGAAGTGATGGGACTTAGTATTTTGAATGTTGAGTTTTAAGTCAGCTTTTTCATTCCCCTCTTTCACCTTCATCAAGAGGCTTTTAAGTTCCTCTTCCAAAATTTGTATGGAACCATGAGCAAGAAGAGCAAAGCTGGAAGCAGCACACTCCTTGATTTTAAACTCTATTACAAAACTACAGCAATTCAAACAGTGTGGCAGTGGCATAAAAACAATACATAGATCAATGGTGCAGAATAGAGAGCCCAGAAATAAACCCACATACATGACCACAGAGAAGCTAAGAACGTACAACGGGGAAAGAACAGTTCCTTCAATAAGTGGTATTGGAAAACTGGAGAAAGTGAAGTTGCTTTCGTGTCCAACTCTTTGTGACCCCAGAGACTGTAGCCTACCAGGCTCCTCTATCCATGGGATTCTCCAGGCAAGAATACTGGAGAGGGTTGCCATTTCCTTCTCCAGGGAATCTTCCCAACCTAGGGATCGAAGCCAGGTCTCCTGCATTGCAGGCAGACACTTTAACCTCTGAGCCACCAGGGGAGCCACTACATGCAAAAGAATGAGAGGATCACTATCCCAAGCACAAAAATTAACTTTAACTCAAAATGGATTATAGACTTGAACATAACATCTGAAATCCTAAAACTCCTAGAGGAAGTAAGCTCCTTGACATCAGTCTTGGCAAAGAGTTTTTTGAATCCAACCAGAAAAGTAACAAAAAACAAGAATAAGTCAGTGGGACTAGCTCAAATTAAAAGACTTCTGCACATCAAAGGAAACCATCAATAAAAAGGCAACCTACTGGCTGGGAGAAAACATTTTCAAATTGTCTGATAAACAGGCTTCCCTGGTGGCTCAGATAGTAAAGAATCTGCAGGGTAGGAGACCAGATTCGATCCCTGGGTTGGGAAGATCTCCTGGAGAAGGAAACGGCAACCTGCTCCCAGTATTCTTGCCTGGAAAATTCTATGGACAGAGAACCCTGGCAGGCTACAGTCCATGGGGTCAGAAAGAGTCAGGCATGACCGATTGACTAACACTTTCATTTTCATCTGATAAATGGGTTAATATTCAAAATATATAAAGAGCTCATACAACTCAGTAGCAAAACCCCAAACAATCTGATTTAACAATGGGTAGAATATCTGGGAGAAGGGAATGGCACCCCACTCCAGTATTCTTGCCTGGGAAATCCCATGGACGGAGGAGCCTGGTGGGCTGCAGTCCATGGGGTTACTAAGAGTCGGACGCAGTTGAGCGACTTTACTTTCATTTTTCACTTTCATGCATTGGAGAAGGAAACGGCAACCTACTCCAGTGTTCTTGCCTGGAGAATCCCAGGGATGGCGGAGCCATGGTGGGCTTCTGTCTATGGGGTCGCACAGAGTCGGACACGACTGATGCGACTTAGCAGAATATCTGAGTAGACATTTTTCCATAGAGGACATACAGATGGCCAACAGGCACACGAAAGCTGGCTCAGCACCACTAATCATCAGGGAAATGCAGATCACAGCCACAGTGAGGTATCTCACACCTGCTGGAATGGCTCCTAGCAAAAAGACAAGAAATAAGTGTTGGTGAGGATGTGTTGAAAAGGGAGCCCTTGTGCACTGTTGCTGGGAATATCAGCCAGTATGAAATAGTATGGTAGTTCCCCTGGAGGCTCAGCCTGTAAAGAACCTGCCTGCAATGCTGGCTACCCAGGTCCAATCCCTGGGTAGGGAATATCCCCTGGAGGAGGGGATGGCTACCTATCCCAATACCCTTGCCTGGAGAAATCCACGGACAGAGGAGCCTGGTGGGCTATAGTCCATGGAATCTGAAAGAACTGGACATGCCTGAGTGACCGACATATTTCACTTTCGTGGCAGTTCCTCAAAATATTGCAAATAGAACTACCATACGATCCAGCAGTTCAACTTCTGGATATTTATCCTAAGAAAATGAAAACACGGATCAAAAAGTTACATTCACTCCCATGTCCATTGCAGCATTATTTACAATGGCCAAGATATGCAAACAACCTCAGTATCTGTGGAAGTATGAATGGATAAAAAAATATGACATACGCATATTATGAAGGAAACACCCCCACACAGTAGAATATTATGTATTATGGGTAGACCTGGAAGCTATTGTGTAAAGTGAAATAAGTCAGAGAAAGGGAGAAATAATGTATGTTTTTTTATACATGGAATCAAAAAATAATAACCAAGCTCTTAGACACAGGTGGTTACCAGAAATGGGAATGGGGGGATGTGGGGTGAGAGAAATGAGTGAAGGGATTCAAAAGGTTTAAAAATCAAACAAAAAAAAGATACAGCTTATGACACATTAGCATGTTTAGCATTAAAGTCACATAAAACATCTATACATGTAGGAAGAATTTCATTTTGCTAGCCGCTATCTCTTCCTTTGCTACATGATAAACTTCTAAATACAGCCAATATGAGGCTAATTAATAGTCATAGAATGGCTAAGAAACTACCAATTGCTTTACTACTTTAAAAAAAATAATATTCAAGGGACATTAATAAATTCATATTTTGTGTTTCTGGGTGTCTCATTAATTTTGAAGTGTGTAAACTTTTGTTTTTAAGACTATTTGAAAGAGTATACTGTCTGGTTTATTATTTTCATTGCACAGTTAATCAAACAAGCATAAGATGATATTATAAAATCCTGCACTTTTTTCTTTTTAGAATGAGATGCAAATAAAATCAAAGTTTGATGATTAGAGAAATATGTTTTACACAGTTCATATTTTTAGATCCAGTAGTTAAACCTACAATTGAGCATTTCTCTGTATTTGCATGCAATTCTCTTTACCTTCTAATAACTTATCTATTTGAAGGGCAACTGGACTACTGTAATGACAAAGTTATGATTAAGAATTCAGCGCACGTGACAAGCACCCTGAAGTAACGCTGAAAGTTCATAACTCACACTCAGTGAAAAGGTCCCACATTTTTGCAAAGGATAAAACTAGCTGTATTTTGCTTCACGATGGATTGTCAAGTATAACATTAAATTGTGGAACATTAACTCTATTACTTTTCTATTGCTGCACCTGACAAGCCGTCATAAACTCAGTGGCTTAGAACAACACAAGATTATTATCTTACGGTTTGCATAGGTCAGAAGTCCAGGTTCAGCTGAACTGGGCTGTCTGCTCAGGGTTTCTCAGGGCTGAGATGGAGGCGTCTCACGGGATGCCTCACTTTCTGAAGCTCGGGTTCTTCCTCTGTCCTCCTTCGTGCTGTTGGTTGAATTCACGTCCTCGGCGATGGTGGCCCCAAGGGCCCTGTTCTGGTGGCGATCAGCCTGGCTTAGGCTCAGCTCCTAAAGGTCCTACCTGGCTACATGGCTCCCGCCCTCGCCAGCGTCCTTTTAATGGGAAGCCCAGTCCTGTTAGGGATTCCCATGCGACTTAGCTGGTAAAGAATCCGTCTGCTATGAGAGAGACCTGGCTTCCATCCCTGGGTTGGGAAGATACCCTGGAGAAGGGAAAGGCTACCAACCCACTTCAGTATTCTGGCCTGAAGAATTGGACACGACTGAGCGATTTTCACTTTCCAGTCCTGTTAAAGGCTGATTTGATTAGATTTGGCCCACCTGAATAATCTCTTTTGATTAGCTCAAAAGTCAATAGGTTATTAATCCAATCAGAAGCGGGATTCTCTCTTTTAAAAGTTTCCTGCAGGGAACGCGTGCAAGTCGGATTATACCGAACCTGTCCACCAGGGGGCAGTAACCTTAGGGCCACTTTAGAATTCTATCTTTCACATACATTGGTTCACCACGTTTAAAAAAAAAATTTTTTTTTTTTTTTTAATTTGGCTGTGCTGGGTTTTAGTTGCAGCAGGAGAGATCTTCATATGGAATCTTTAGTTGTGACTTGTGGGATGTAGTTCCGTGATCAGGGATTAAATCCAGGCCTCCTGGATTGGGAGCTTGGAATCAGCCTCTGGACAACCAGGGAAGTCCCTTGCTCTTAGGCTGACGGTCAAATTCACCATCCTATGTCAGAAAATCGAGTGAGATACTAGTGAAGAAAAGAGCAAAAGACCTCCTCTAGCTAAGATATGGGCTTCCCTGGTGGCTCAGTGGTCAAGAATCCACCTTCGATGCAGGAGAGGCAAGTTCATCGCTGGGTGGGAAAGATCCCTTGGAGGAGGAAAGGGCAACCTACTCCAGTATTCTTGCCTGAACAGAGGAGCCTGGAGGTCTGCAGACCATAAGATGGAAAAAGAATCGGACATGTCTTAGAGACTACACAGCAAGAGCTAAGATTCGCATGTGCTACATGGTTCCCTCACAAGTCTTGCCTCACTTACACTTCACAATGCCCGTTTCTTAATGAGCTCCGGTCTTGCTGAGAATCTTTTCAATCCTTTCTAATATTTTCTACTTATTCCTTTCTGTTCCATTTTATAACTCTTTAAAAAAGTTTATCATGACTCACAAAATGAATTTCAAAACTTGATTTCATAATCATGGTTTGAAAAACATCGTAAAGGGACACATTTTTAAAATTGGCCACCTGGAAACATTTTCACTTTAGAAAGAAACACAAATATACTTATGAAAAAAACAATTATTTCTGAGTGAATTAATACAGACTAAATTATAGGTGCAGATCGGTCAACAAAAGTAATCCTCAGTTCACTTAAAATTTACAAGATAATTAGCAGTACCACTTAAGTCCACAGGAGGGCAACATCTGTTTTAGTTATATTTTAGGATTAACTGTAAACATACTGTTTTGCAGAGAATAGGAATTCTGTTAAGTGAATTATTTATAGTGTACTGGTGGTGTAAGCAAACAGTGGTTTATGCTTGGCTATTGAGAATCAATCCCATCAATACCAAAAGAGCTGCCATTTATTTTGGGGTCGGATCCAATAGAATCAGTTGGAATTCTCTTTCCTCTTGGATTTCTCTTATTCCATTTTCCTTTTCGTTTTTGTCCTTTCTGTCCATCTCTGGCCTATGTTCTTGCACAGGTGATCCATGGAAAGCCAAATTGCCATGGGCCCTGAGGAAATGGAGTCATCAAGTCCAGATGCCGACTCAGATTCTTTGTGAAGTGCCTTTCTGAGTTTCCAAACTGAACTTGAACCTCGGTCACCTGGCTTGTGACATGTGCTAATAATCAGACGCTCTTGTGGTACCACTTGGGTGGACTGATGTCACTCTCTTAACTAGTGTGAGAGTGGAGTCCTGCCTGGAATGAGTCAGCACATGTGAGAAACATTCTTAGACTGCTAGGCCTTTTAAAGCTTAAAAGGTAATGAATAGGGAAAGGACCGTAGTATTTTGAATCCCTTCTTGCCTTTACCCTGCACACACTACGATCTTGTGGCGACCCACTTTGACCATTTAACATTGTTGCTGGGTTTGACCTGACCCTGTGGCTCCGTCACTAGGAAGCAGGCAGGAGGCCCTGAACATTCTAGTTGGGTGTGGAATGAATCCCTCCCTTTTATTCCACTTAGCCTGGGTCGTCCCAGGTGCTAGCCTGACCCTTCTGTGTGGGGAGGGGTTGGGTTAACCAGATCCTGTTTCCACATTTCTAAAGGGCCTGAAGGGCATCAAGAGCAGCCACCCATGTGTGGAGTCCATTTCCCTTCTTATCGGTGTCACGTGACACCTTCTTCACTTGCTCTGATTTCTCTTGCTGTTGAGCCTCTGCCCCATTGCTGCTTTGCTCTAACTCACATTCTTCAGCCCTCTCCTTATCTCCACATCCTGCTTCAGGAGGTACCTGAAACCACTTTTGAGAGGGGTGGCCTGTGCCTGGTGGGTCTCATAGCTCCTCATCAGCTGGTATCATCGGTGCCTGTTGACTTCTTGGTCTCTCACAATAGATGGTAGCCCCTACCCCCACCCCTGCCAAGACGAAGGCCATGCCCTCTTACGAGACCTGTTATGGTACCAGGCACCCAGTAGGTGCACAACAAAACCTGCTGTTTGAATGAAGCAAAAAATAACTGCTGATGCTCTGGTTGACCTTGAGTTGATAGACAGGTACTTGACAGATAGGCTGGTGCATAGTCAAACTTGTAGGTAGACAGGGCCGGGAGTCCAGGGACTTAAATGTACTTGGATGGAAGAAGTGTCCAGCGTGGAGTGGGATGAGATCAAGAAACTGGGGAGGGCGGTGAGAAAGCTAAGCTGATGAGGGTGGACCCATGAAGAGTCTGCTGAGGTCTGGGGATGTGGGTCACATATGCAGCTGAATGCTTTGGTTCTGGAAGGGACAGGTGACAAGCCTTCAGCTTGCTGGCCTTTTTCTTTGGCTGCTGGGAGCAGTAGGCAACACAGGAGGCTTACTGGCTGCCTGGGGTTGGGAGGAGGCACCTCTCAGAAGGGCAGCACTGGAAGAGGGTCACCCTCTGACCTGGACCCTGAGTGGCATTTGGACAGTTGCTGCTGCTGCTAAGTCGCTTCAGTCATGTCCGATTCTGTGTGATCCCACAGACGGCAGCCCACCAGGCTCCTCCATCCATGGGATTTTCTAGGCAAGAGTACTGGAGTGGGGTGCCATTGCCTTCTCCAGTGCCTGAAAGTGAAAAGTGAAAGTGAACTCGCTCAGTCGTGTCCGACTCTTACCGACACCACAGAACTGCAGCCTGCCAGGCTCCTCTGCCCATGAGATTTTCCAGGCAAGAGTACTGGAGTGGGTTGCCATTGCCTTCTCCATTTGGACAATAGGAGCCTGATATTCTGGAGCAGAGGGGGAGTAACACACCGCCTGGTGAAAAATCCCCCAAACTACAAAATTGCTGGAGCTGGGCATTCCCGGTTTTGGATTTGCTCCAAAATGCAGGCTCCTTTTTTTTTTTACTTTTAAATATCTCATTATAAAACTCCAGGTCCCCCCCAAAAATTAAAATAGGGGTTTCTCTGGCAGCTCAGTGGCAAAGAATTCACCTGCCCATGCAGGAGACTTGGGTTCGATCCCCGATCTGGGACGATCCCACGTGCCACCAGGCAGCTGGGCCTGTGAACCTCAATTATTGAGCCTGTGCTCTAGAGTCCGGGAGCTGCTGCTGCTTAAACTCTTGTGCTGTAGCGCCCGTGCTCCGCAACAAGGGAAGCCGCCACGAAGAGGCCTGCACACCGCAGAGAGGGACCCCACTCACCACAACTAGCAGAACCCTGCATGCAGCAAGGAAGACCCAGCACAGCTCAACATAGTGAATAAATAAATAAAACGCTGGGGAGAAATAAAGCGGAAAAAAGTCTTAAAAAAAAAACAGCTCTTACTGTAATTCTTCATCATCACACCCCTCCCTTCCCCATCTCCCAAGTCCTTGAACCTAAAAAATACATCACCAACACTCATGTCCTCAGAGGCTCAGACACCAGTTTCCAGGAACAGCCCAGCCATGCTGAGCTCATTTTCTTCTCTTTCTTGGAAGTGAACTTGGCCCCTAGGGTTGTTGTGGCCCAGGTGTCTGAGTCACCGCCCTGGTAAGACTGGCATTTCAGTGCTTGAAATGGAAACGGACAATTGTTTGAAGGAGAGCAGTTCAGGACGGGCATGTGAGGAACATAGAATGGTGTATGTTTCCATAGTTAGGGAATTCCAGAATCAACCATTTTAAACCACAGTTTAAAGATACCTTGGAAAAAAAACTCTTATTATGGCCTAGAAAGAACGATATTTTGGAAATTAGATAGCTTCTCTGAACGTAGATCTTCTCCGTTTGGTCATAGAAAGGCAAATCCTTAGGAAAAACAACCCTCAGAAAGTTAATAAATGAATGCTTGATTGCTTTGCTGCTGCTGCTGCTAAGTCACTTCAGTCGTGTCCAACTCTGTGCAACCCCATAGAGGGCAGCCCACCAGGCTCCCCCATCCCTGGGATTCTCCAGGCAAGAACACTGGAGTGGGTTGCCATTTCCTTCTCCAATGCATGAAAGTGAAAAGTGAAAGGGAAGTCACTCAGTTGTGTCCAACTCTTAGAGACTCCATGGACTGCAGCCCACCAGGCTCCTCGGTCCGTGGGATTTTCCAGGCAAGAGGACTGGAGTGGGCTGCCATTGCCTTCTCCCTGCTTTGTTGCCATTAGAGATATTTTTAGCTGCTGTTAACAAACTTAGTTTTTCTTAATTCAGAATAAATGTCTGGGAAGGCACATAAGGTTGTTACAGATGCACATGTAAAGATTAGGTGAAATGGGCATTGAACATTTGTCCTTAATTTTTTTCATAACTATACCCAAAAGGAGGAGATGGTTAAAATAACTAAAAAGTAAGAGAGAGGTATGATATGGGGCTTCCCAGGTGGCGCTAGTGGTAAAGAACCTGCTTACCAATTCAAGAGACATAAGAGACATCGGTTTGACTCCTGGGTCTGAAGATCCCTTGGAGGAGGGCATGGCACCAACTCCAGTATCCTTGCCTGGAGAATCCCATGGACAGAGGAGCCTGGCAGTCCATAGGGTTGCAAAGAGTCGGACATGACTAAAGCAACTTTGCAACATGTGTGCCTGATATAGTAAAAAGATTCAAGGATAAAAACACTCACTGAGGTGGTTTTTATAATAATGAAAAATAGGAAATAATCTAGATGAGCATCAGTAGGAATGTGGATTAAAAGAAACCCTGGGACACAGTGGAGAACTGCGGTAGCTAAAGTGAAAGGGGCGGTCTATGAAATAACATGAAAAAATCTTGGAGATGTATCTTTTCAACTAAACTGAAGTCCAATCAGTATCGAATGGAAACATAGTTTTGAATGAAGAAAGTAAGTGGCAAAGGATTTATGCAAAATGATAAAATTTTAATTTGAAACAAAGTGATACACTGTATCATGTATATATGTTTATAACAAAACTTGCAAATAAAGGAAGGATACATCCCACATTCAGGATACTGATTGTCCTGGGGCTAGGAGGGGAAGGAGATGGGGGATTGGGAAAACTATAAATGTCATACTTTAAAAAATGAATTTCTGAGGCCAAAGTGGTAAAATGTTAAAGTGTATTAAATTGGGGGGGTGGGGGATAGATACACAGATGTCTATTGTATTATATCTTGTATTATATTTTGTTCTTTTTGGAACTACAATCATAAAATTGAGATGCATCTAAAAAGTAAGCCTCAGATAAGGACTATGATTTTTTATTTATCTTTAGTTGTGCTGGGTCTTCGCGGCTGAGCACGGGCTCTCTCTAGTTGCGGTGAGCAAAGGCTGCTCTCAGTTAGGATGCGTGGGCGGTGCATTGCGGTGGCGTCTCTTGTTTCTCCCAGGCGCTGGAGCACCAGCTCAGTACTTGCAGCTCATGACTTTAGTGGCTCCTCAGCAGGTGGGATCTTTCCCAACCAGGGATCAAACTCGTGTACCTGCACTGGCAGGTAGATTCTTAGCCACTGGATCACCAGGGAAGTCTCAGAATTATTGTTAAAAGACTCGGTTTATCTGATCCCAGCCTCTTCAGATAGAAACCCCATTTCGTTCCGTTGTGCCCAGCTGATGCTGTGCCTCTGAAATCACTGGGGGAAAGGAGAGGCTTCCAGAGGGTGTGGAAATGCAAACTGAAGCAAGTCTTCAGCAGCCAGGAGGTTTTTCTTTTCTCCCAAGTGGGGACTCTTTGAAGGGAAGGACAGTCTTTGATCTTCCTATATCCATCCAGCATATCCAGCCAAGTGCTAGGAACACAAAGGCAGCTAAAAATATCAATAACAAAGCTTCTGGTTGTGCTCTGAGCATTCAGGGCAGGTTCACATGGATTCCCCCCTATCGCCTCACTGGGATCCTGGGAACCTGGTTCAGATCACATTACCAGCGCTGCTCTGTCTAATCACGACGGGCTTGTCCTATTCAGTATGGAATCAGGAGGGTTTTGTTCTAAGAGAGATGACCTGGGACATCCTGCTGAGATAAGCTGGTCTGGATTGCATTTGGCTCGTCTTGTTACAGGACTGATAAACGTCCAGAACAGTGACCGTGTGTTTCTCTGTTGGATTTTATTGAAAGGATCTTGCATCCAATTCTTCTGGCTGTGACAGAGCCTTAGCATCTTGTCTCAGTGCCTGCCTTACAGTTTCTGAGGGTTTTCATGGTTTCTGTGTATAAACCAGCATTTTGAAAATTCTCTGCATGAAAGATGTAGTAAGAGTTGCTGTTGTTCAGTTGTTAGTCGTGTCTGACTCTTTGAGACCCCATGGACTGCAGCACGCCAGGCTTCCCTTTCACTATCTTCCTGAGTTTGCTCAAACTCATCCATTGAGTCAGTGATGCCATCCAACCATCTCATCCTCTGTCGTCTCCTTCTCCTTCGAGTAAGAGTTACATCAAGGTGATTCAGGAAAATGACATGTCTGCGCTTATTGGGCCCAAGTTTGTCACTCTCTAGGCAAAGGAAGACAGGGTGACATGCTTAGCACAATCCATTGGATCTGAGTTTTATATCACAGGTTAGCCATGAAAGCAGATGGCCAGAGAGGACCAGAACATTGTGTGTGTGTTACTCTGCAGAAATCTTTCTGCCATTAACATCCTAATTTCTGTTAATGCTCTTTTGATTCACAGCAGATGGTTTGATTATTTCCAAAGGATTAAGAAAAAACTTTGGACATTAGAATGAAAGTCTGATAGCTCCTTTAGGCTGGTGATTGCAGTCAAGTGGGTGTGGGTTCCTCTCTAGGCCCAGCTGCCTCACCAAGAAAAATGATTTTAAAGAATGCAGAGAAAGTAAAGACATCAGCCAATCTCTTGGGGGATGGTAGGTAGCAAATTATGATGTAGGAAATGATCTCTGTGAGGGCTAAGGAGGCAGAAGTGAAGTGTAGAATCCCAGAACTCTTTATAAAAACTTTATTTTTATATCTGTATTCACAAGGAAATTTGGTCAGTAATTTTTTTGTTTAATAATTTTATTTTAAATTCATTTAAAAATTTTTGGCTATGCTGTGTCTTTATTGCTGTGGAGGCTTTTCTCTAGTTGCAGCAAGGGGCACGAGGGCGCTTCTCCTTTTGCAGAGCACGGTCTTTAGAGCACAGGCTCAGTAGTTGTGATGTGAGGACTTAGTTACTCTGAGACATGTGAGATCTTCCTGACCAGGGATTGAACCCATGTTTCACACATTGGCAGGTGGATTTCACCTCTAGACCACCAGGGAAGCCCTTCTTCTAGTGGACACAC
The DNA here is from genome assembly GCA_006408675.1 of Madoqua kirkii. Lineage (NCBI taxonomy): Eukaryota > Metazoa > Chordata > Mammalia > Artiodactyla > Bovidae > Madoqua > Madoqua kirkii. The sequence goes on along the minus strand of SJYC01151007.1, from coordinate 22,890 downwards.
CACTGTGTGGTGTCTACTCGAAGGGGTGGAGTCACGACCGGAAGGAAGAAGAGATGTGATTTGGAGGAGGTAGATGGGAAAACTCTAGTATTGCTTATGGTTTCAGATGTGACATGTCAGCTAGACTTGACTTCTGATTTTGGTGGAAAAGCAAGAGAAAGACACAGATTTGAGTTCTTACTGTGTTCTGGGCACTTCACTGAACACTTGAAAATAAATTTTAATCCACATGTCAAATGTAATTATATATATTTTTAGGTTAATCTTTTCAGAAGAGAAAACTAAGCTTAGAGAAATTTACTTCTCCAAGGTTGTGTAGTAAATGGGAGAGGTGGAATTTAAGTCTAGGTTTGTACTTGACTTCAAAGCCATGTTTATTCTATTTATTACTCACTATTTGGTCCACTATTTGGACCATCGTAATGCAAACGAAGGCATCTGTGTGCACAAACACAACATACACATTCACTCACTCATATGTTTACATTGTGTTTATAGAGGAGACAGCTCAGTGTGTGTCCTCCAGTAACACAGGCTGATCAGCTGAAAGGATGGGAAGAAAATATTAGAACTTTCACTTACATTTTCATCTCGGGTTTTTAAAATGACAACTCTCTGTGCATGTTAAAATATAAATACTATATTTGTACATTATTTTTACACATATATGTATGTGTGTATGTGTGCCTGTGTCTGTTTATAGATATGCATATGATGTGGGATCAGAAATGTTTGACGAGTGATGATATAGACCAGGGTTGGAAATTACAGCTCGTGGACCAAATCCAACCCACTACCTGATTTTGTAAATAAAGTTTTAATGGATCACAGTCATGCTCATTTGTTTACATATTGTCTGTAGCTGCGTCAACTAGTTGCGAAACAGACCACACGGCCTGCAAAGCCTAAAATGTTTCCCAGGTGGCCTTTTACAGAAAATGTTTGCCATCCCCAGATTAGTGCAGTCAAAGTAGACAGTATAACAGTTGAAGCAAAAGCTGTGCCCCAAAACATAAATTGATTTTTCCATCACTGTCCTTCCTAGAAGATTAGCAGAGTGTAATGAGTGTGTGTGTACTTAGTCCTGTCTGACTCTTTGTGACCCTGTGCCCTGTAGCCTACCAGGCTCTTCTGTCCATGGAATTCTCCCAGCAAGAATACTGGAGTGGGTTGCCATGCCCTCTTCCAGGGAGTTTTCCCAATCCAGGGATCGAACCCGAGTCTCTTACATCTCATGCATTGGCAGGCGGGTTCTTCACCACTAGGGCCATCTGGAAGCACAGTAGAGCCCAACAGAAGTGGCTGAAACCTAATGCCTCATCTCAACAATTAGAAGCCAACGTTTTAATTAGTACTTGATATCTCATTACCTAAAATCCTAGCATCTTATAAACCTATTCTGTGTAAAGCAGGTTATGATGAGCAGGCAAAAGTGTTAGCACAGAAAAAGTAAAGGGACATGTACAACAAGGAACAACAAAGGATATTTTCTATGAAAGCCAGGATTAATCTACCTGCCTGCAACCTGGCTCCCCAGCACACCTCCACTTACCTTCCTCAGCTTCAGGAGCTACACAATTACAGCTGGAAGCTCAGTCTTGCTTGGTACTTGGTCAGTGTACAGACCAGCTTGGCCTCAGCGAGCAGGTTGTTTCTGGAGCAATTCTAGGATTTGTTCTTCCTGGGGCTTAGTTTTCTTGTTTACTGTCTCATTGGGATGAGCTACTGAGTTAGGATTGCAACCCAGCCACAAGCTGCTGAGTTAGGGTTGCAACCCAGCCACAAGCTGCTGAGTTAGGGTTGCAACTACATTTTAACTCCTGCTGCTGCTGCTGCTAAGTCGCTTCAGTCCTGTCCGACTCTGTGCAACCCCACAGACAGAAGCCCACCAGGCTCCCTTGTCCCTGGGTTTCTCTAGGCAAGAACTCTGGAGTGGGTTGCCATTTCCTTCTCTAATGCGTGAAAGTGAATTCACTCAGTCGTGTCCGACTCTTAGCGATCCCATGGACTGCAGCCTACCAGGCTCCTCTGTCCATGGGATTGTCCAGGCAAGAGTACTGGAGTAGGGTGCCATTTTAACCTCTACCTGCCCTTATACCTACAAAAATGATTTTCTTCCCTCCTCACTCAAAACTTTTCAGGATCTTGATGTCTCCACAAGGGGGTCTGAGTCAATGCCTTGTGCACATGCTAAGTTGCTTCAGTCATGTCCAACTCTTTGTGATCCCATAGACTGAAGCCTGCCAGGCTCCTCTGTCCGTGGGATTTTCCAGGCAAGAATACTGGAGTGAGTTGCCATGCCCTCCTCCAGGGTATCTTCCTGATCTAGGGATTGAACCCGTATCTCTTACATTTTCTGCACTGGCAGGAGGGTTCTTTACCACTAGTACCACCTGGGAAGCCCCGAACCTATGCCTGATTCATTAATAAGTCACAGACTCAGACTTCTCAGTAAAGAGCTGGATCACAACCACATCTCTGCTTGAACTCAGATACCATGCTTTGGGCTGCTGGCTGTTCTTAGCCTCAGAACTAGGTTAGCCTCTCTGGCACCTTCCATGCAGACTCATGCTTGTTGCCCTCCTCTGACAGCCCGTTTGGAGGCCCAAGCAGGCTTTGCAAGTAAGAACATAAGGGTTTTGCCTTCAGTCTTCCTGAGCAGGAAAATTCTAGCTTCAAATATTTGAAATAAACAGGGCAACAGAACAAAGTCACTTAGGAGATAAATAAGTCACAACTGAGATGTTTCTCAAGTGATTAAGCATCTTGCCTGTAAGCCTAGTTCTTCATGTTGAATTCCTAACAGCCTTTTCAACCCCTTTCAGGTCAGAAGAGTTGGCATGAGGTCTGAATGCTCTAATTCGACAGTGATCAGAGATGAATAATTCCCTTTAGCCAGGACTCCTATGTTCAGTGAGATGGTGGTTGCAATACCACTCCAGGCCTCAGAGGCTCTCATCAGGGTCCCCAGTCTCTGAACTGGAGCATGTCCACTTAACCCTCCTGAGTCAGTTAAGCAAAACTTAGGATTGATACTGAATTGCTACATGACATTACATGGTGGTGGGTTGACCCAGCTTCCACTCACTGCTGCTGTTGTTCAGTACCAAGTTGACTCTTAGCAACCCCATGGACTGCAGCACACCAGCCATTCACTACCTAGTTGTTACGGTTGCTCACAGATTGTTACCTTGCTTTTGTTTGGGTAACCTTAAGATAAAACTAATAATCCTTTGGGATCTGGTCCTTGACTCTCATCCCTCTAGGCAGACAGATTCTTCAGCATATAAATCAGATTAGATTTCATCCCTGATTCAAATGTCTCATGGTTTCCCACAGAAATAAGTAAGACTCACAAAGCCCTGCAAATCTTCACCCTCCTCATGCTTTAGCCACGTCCAACTTCTCTGCTTATTTCAACCTTAGGGCCTTTGTGATCGCTGGTTTCCCTGCCGGGAATGCTCTTCCCCAAGATCTTTGTGTGATCACCTCAATATTATCACCTTGTCTTAGCATGAATGTCACCTCCTCAGAGAAGTCTTCCCTGACCACCCTAACAAGACAGATACTCTTCCTCCCTCTTACTTTCTTCCCCAGTTACCCTATTTTACCACCTTCATAGCACTTATCACTGTATGGATTTATGTTGTATTGTTTATGTCGTTTTCTTTGCTTGCTTTTTTCTTTCTTTCTTTTTTTTTTTATCATTCATCCATTTGTTCATTTATGTCCACATTCAGCAAGAATAAATTCCATGTAGGCAGAACGACATTTGTCCAGCTGCCCACCTTATATTCAGAGAATAGTAGTCTGTTCTTAGTAAATATTTTTGGGCAAAGGATTAAAGGGACAGATGAAGCAACGGGGAGCTTTCTCTGCTTCTTGCATCCTTTATCTTCTTCAAGTGTTTCATTTTCATGAAATTCTCATGTGCATCCCTCAACCAGGCCCCATGTTTCACAAATACCTTTTAGAAGCCCCTAAACTGATTTTGAAGTCAAGATTTACCTCATCCCTGTAGACAAATAAGAAACTCAACTGAACATCTCTATTTCTAAAGTGTTAACAGTAGCTCCTTTGACTTCCACCCCATTAAGCCTACCCACAATTATTCACAAGAAGGCCCCCAAACTCCCTCTGCTAAATGCTCACATATTCTCATAAATTAATCACATTAAATAATGGAAGTTGAGCAGGCTGTGGGAAGTTTAACATATTGTGCCAATTAAGATTACATGTGCATTTCAGAGACATTATGTCTTATTGATTTTGAGAAATGTGCTATCTTAAAAGAGCCCAGATACAAAATGGAACCAATAGCAATTCCTCAAATGTCTTTAGACCATACATTTTTAATCGATTTCATGCAGGTGTATGAGCAAGAATTTGATCAGAGAAGCAGAAGTGATAAAAAAAAGATTTATTATAGGGATTTGACTTTGTGTAATTATGGGAGCTTGTTAAGTCCTTATGTAAATACGCTACCTTCATGGCTAGTACTGGGCCTAGGTCAGCTGCGAGAAGCCGGAGGGAAGAAGGGCATGAAGTGTGGAGGATGAAGGACAAAGTGAACCCCAGTGAAGGTTAGCAGGTACTTGTGCTGGCCTCTCGCTGGAACTCACGGTGATCTTCTTGGATTGCTTCCATGCTTTCTGCTTTGATGGCGTGGGTGACTGCAGAAGAACTGATGCACTTTGCTCTTTACCGTGTGGGAGCTGAAGGGTAAGATCTGAAAGGAGCTGAAAGATTAGCTGCTCTCACACAACCCCAAGTCACCGTAGAAAGTAGCAGATCTTATAAAACCCTACCATCCACACAGTCATAAATGTCTACTTCTTTGAAACTCATTGATTCCATATCATTGTGGGTGCTCATTTACACTTTACTTCCAAGCAGCGCCTCACTTTTAGGAAGTCACTTAAATATGGCACTGGCTAATTAAGGGCATTTTGATGATATCCTAACAGGCTTTTACGCCATTATGTCCTGACTCTGTGATCTACTTTTTTCTTTTGAAGATTTGTTAATGTTTGGCTGCACTGGGTCTTCCTTACTGCTTACAGGCCTTCTCGAGTTGCGGTGAGCATAGGTGCTCTCTCGAGGTGTGCTGGCTTCTCATTGCTGTGGCTTCTCTTGCTGCGGCTCCCAGGATCTAGAGCACAGGCTCAGCATCTGCGGTGCAGCAGCTTAGTTACCCTGGGATCCTCCCGGACTAGGGACTGAACCCATGTCCCTTACATCAGCAGGCGGATGCCTAACCAACAGACCAGCAAGTAAGTCTAGTCTTCTTTTTCATTTAAAAGAACTGAATATAGAAAACTCAACCAATCAAAATGATCTTCGATCAATGAGCATACCTATATTCTAGTTCTACATCTATGAAGTTTCCCTCTACTTATGTATATATTTGAAATTCTCCAAGGTAAAGTGTTTATAAAAAGAGTTGCTTGCCAAAGAGTTTTGGTTATTGCATTTTGTTTTTTCTCAGTTTACTATTGACTAAGAAAAATGAGGTGCCTTCATTATAAGATCTCCAGGGAGACAGAGCCCTCTGCCCATATGATAATTTATACCTACTGGTCCTCATAAATTATCCTTCCCAGCCCCAACCTTCTGGTTGCAGTTCCAGACCTGGGAACGTTTGTTCACTTACACAGCAAGACATTATTCAGTATGCAAAATGTAATACAATCCCCTGTTTTAAGTGAGGTGCTTCACCCTTGACCTTTTTCAGCCCCTCTTCTGGCAGAGCCTTTCTGGTCCAGTTTCAGAGAGAATAAATCTCCCGCCTCATGTCTGTGTTGGTCACCCAGCTGTGAAAGCCAGGAAGTGGACTTGGAAGTCTGTTTCTTACAAAGATTTGAATGAATTCTGTTGTATCAGCCCCCTCTCACATTCTTTTGAGTACTGACTTCAGTTTTTGGCTCCATTAAATCAATTATAATTAGTCCTTGGAATTTCCAGCTTCCAAAATGATATTGAATATATTGTTTCCTATTATCCTGTCTATAATGCTTTTTGTTTTTATTAATTAGTATCATTTTTATCCTTCACTCCCAGTTTTAGGGCTGAGAGGGAGCTAGAGATAAGCACATTTGTTTAATCCGATCCCTTTAGCTGAAAATCCCTGCTTGAGCCTGTCAGCCCAGATCATTTCCTCCCTTTATTTTCATAGGACTCATTTCTGGTGTCCTATGTGGATCTACCCTTCTTCCTCCTATATTAACTGGCTGAGTATTTTAAACCATGTCCGCCTGGACTTGTACTATCTGCCAGGTTCACCTGCTGAACTTGATTCCTACTTTTAGAATCTTTTGATCAGTACAGTCTCTCCAGACACGAGTAATGCGTCCTTGCATAGAATTATTATCTAGCTTAACCAAATCACTCAGAGTGATCATTACCATCAGAAGTGTCAAGATACACTGTGGAAGAGACACTGATGTGTACTTTACAAGCAGAAACCAGGAGAATTCTACCTTCTGGAAGCTTACAGTGTCAAATCCTGCTTGAAAACAGCAGCTCTGTGAGTTCAGCTGTGTACATTAATAGGTTCAGTAAAAGGGGTTTTCTTTTTCTTATAGGGATCAAAAGTTCCTTCTGGTCATTTTTAGTATGTGAAACATAAGTGAGTGGCAAGCTTCCAGAGGTGATGATAGCTCCCCTCTGTCCATCTTGTAGAGCTGGTGGAGAAGGAAGCCAGCAAAAGAAGAAGCCAGGGCGTTGGAAGAGACCCTGGGAAGTTTTGCCTGTGGAATGTGGGGTGGGGGGAGGTCATTTTCCCATCCCCCACCGCAATCTCAATTTTGTTGAGATCCAGAAGGAATTATGATCCTGAGCCAATCTGTAAAGCTGCATTTGGAATGTGTACTTGGATTTAGACAGTGCTCTCTACCAACACTAAAAGGGTGGTTTTGACACAGCGTGCATATGCGTGTGCTAAGTCCCTTCAGTGGTATATGACTTTTTGTGACCCTATGGACTATAGCACCTCATGCTCCTCTCTGTCCATGGGATTCTCCAGGAAAGAATATGGGAGTAGATTTCTGTTTCCTTCTCCAGGGGATCTTCCCGATCCAGGAATCGAACCTGCATCTCATTCTTTACCTTTAGCATCACCTTTGACACAGCAATTAAAGTTAAATAGTTAAATAGTTAATAGTTAAATAGTCCCCTATTCTGCAAGCCCTGGTTTTGGCTTCTTCACTAATACTTCTTGTTGCAAGTTCAGAGCCTTCTGATAATAACACATTTTTTTTCCCCTCCACTTTCTTTTACCTCTGCCTCCTCTGCTTCTTCTCTTCAATTATTATTATTTAACATTCATTCCCTGGTAGTTCAACTGGTAAAGAATCTGCCTGTAATACAAGAGACCCCAGTTCTATCCCTGGTTGGGAGGATCCCATGGAGAAGGGATAGGCTTTCCACTCTAGTGTTCTTGCCTGGGAAATCCTGTGGACAGAGGAGCCTGGTGAGCTACAGTCCATGGGGTTGCAAAGAGTTGAACCCAACTGAGCAACTAAGCACAAGCACGTCACAACATTCATCGAGTTGTTGATACTGGAGATTAAAAAGACTAGTAAGACATATCTCTTGTCTTCAAGGAGCTTACCATCAATACTAGAACACTGCACTCTGGGACTGGTATTCAGATAAGAGCATGTGCATGATCAATTGCTCAGTCATGGCTGACTCTTTTGTGACTCCATGGACTGTACCTGGCCAGGCTCCTCTGTCCATGGGCTTTTCCAGGCAAGAAGAATGGAATGGTCTGCCATTTCCTTCTCCAGGGGATCTTCCCGATCCAGGGATCAAACCGATGTCTCCTGTACTGACAGGTGGATTCTTTACCACTGAGTCACCTGGAAAGCCCTCAGTTAAGAAGAGGAGATAAAATTCCAAAAAGAACCAGATTTTCATTTTCCATTTTCTTTTTTCTTTAACCTGGTGCTCTGTGACAATCTAGAGGGTTGGATGGGGTTGGACTGGGAGGGAGACTCAAGAGGGAGGGGACATACTTATGCTATGGATGATTCATGTTAATGTGTAGCTGAAGCAACACAATATTGTGAAGCAATTATCCTCCAGTTACAAATAAATAAATTTAAAAAACCTTCATTCTTATTCTTTGCTTCACTTTGTGTCTCTGCAGATGCATTGTCAACATGATGTGCAAGCCTTCCAATTTTGCATGGTTAACTCACATGTGACCCACCTTTGCCCAGTTGTTTTTTCACAGAAGGATGTGTCATCTTTGGTTTGGATTTCTTCTTCTTCTTAATGGAGAAGTCTGCCTCAAACTTACCCATCCTTTTTGTGGGAGGGGTGTCACCCTTCTCTTCTCCTGAAATAAAACTGGTTGCAAACGAACTTCTCATCTGTTTCATATTTCTGTATGCACGACTCATGAGGTTACAATTGGTTTCTTCCATTATCTTAATTGAATCCATCTTCTACATGTAAACATTTTAAAAGGAAATGTGAATTGTGCAAGGGTAGACTAGGACCCTTAGTTCGAGGCCTCTTTTTATTATTAATTGGCTGCATTTCCCATGCTGTTCAGGCACACTTTTTGCCTCAGTTTCCCAATCCTGGGAGTTCCCTTTAGAGTAATGGCTGTTCATGAATGTTGCTGATAAGAAAAAGTTCGCATGAACAGGCATGAAACATACTTTTGAAACATACTTAAACCACTTTTGAGACTGGAATATCACAAAATATGGCTTCCCATTGCCCCAGCACAAAACAAAGATGCATAATGTTTTATATTTCCTCTGTGTAGTTCAAAGTTTGTTTTGAGTTTATTAATCAGTTGCAAGCCTCCTTTCTTGTTTGGGGGAAGCTTTATTGTTCTGATGAGATAAAATGAGCTTAAATGTGTCCAACTTGTGAAGATAAATTTTTCTATGCCGTATAATTCCCTGTCTTCATTTTCTTCACGTTATGCCTTTTCTTCTATATCCATATGTTATTTTTGCCTGATTAAAGTAAAAGTAACTTTAAGAAGTCTAACAGTGTGATTAAACTTTCTCCTTGTTCAAATAGATATAAAAAAAAGATCTAGGTCCATAAGGTTGTAGGGGATAAAATTAAGATATTTTGAAATAATTATTTTTCTTTTAAATTAATATATTTTGCGTCTATGTATGGCATATCTGAAGTTGTTTCTGCTCTTATTCCACCTTAACAGGAAAATCTGTTTCCATAAAATAAACAGTAGTTCCATTGCCATGGATTCTTTATCTTATGAGACCAAGGATTACTGTGATGCCTTGAGAATATTATTCAGTTTACCAAAATCTGGTTTGTACATACATTTTCAAAAATTGCATGAAATCATACATGCCATTCTCCACAAGGCAGACAGTCATCTTTTAAAACATTATTTAAATAATGCCTCATCTCTCCTTAAGGTACAATGTAGACTTTCTACTGTATTTAGAACAGAACCCAAACTCCTTCCTGTGGCCTTTGAGGCCCGATGTCTCACTTGACCCAGGCCTCTTCTGCACATTTTCTTTCTCCATTTCCTTCCACTTTATTCCCCAATACTAACCCACTGATTCATTTATTCACTTGACAAGTATTTTTTGAGGGCTTAATATGTATTCAGTTCAGTTCAGTTCAGTCACTCAGTCTCGCCCAACTCTTTCCAATCCTATGAATCGCAGCATGCCAGGCCTCCCTGTCCATCACCAACTCCTGCAGTTCACTCAGACTCCTGTCCATCAAGTCTGTGATGCCATCCAGCCATCTCATCCTCTGTCGTCCCCTTCTCCTCCTGCCCCCAGTCCCTCTCAGCATCAGAGTTTTTTCCAATGAGTCAACTCTTCGCTTGAGGTGGCCAGAGTACTGGAGTTTCAGCTTTAACATCATTCCTTCTAAAGGAATCCCAGGGTTGATCTCGTTCAGAATGGACTGGTTGGATCTCCTTGCAGTCCAAGGGCCTCTCAAGAGTCTTATCCAACACCACAGTTCAAAAGCATCAATTCTTTGGTGCTCAGCCTTCACAGTCCAACTCTCATATCCATATATGACCACAGGAAAAAACATAGCCTTGACTAGGTGGACCTTAGTCGGCAAAGTAATGTCTCTGCTTTTGCATATGCTATCTAGGTTGGTCATAACTTTTCTTCCAAGGAGTAAGAGTCTTTTAATTTCATGGCTGCAATCACCATCTGCAGTGATTTTGGAGCACTGTTATATATGGAGCTTCCTGGTGGCTCAGGGGTAAAGAATCTGCCTGCAGTGCAGGAGATGCAGGAGATGTGGGTCCGATTCCTAGGTTGGAAAGATCCCCTGGAGGAGGAAATGGCAACCCACTCCAGTGTTCTTGCCAGAACAATCCCATGGGCTTGGTGGGCTATATAACCCATGGTGTTGCAGAGAGCTGGTTATGACTGAACATGCATGAACACTGTTCTATACACTATAAATACCACTTAGAACAAATGCAACAAAGTCTTTCCTCATATGGAATTAGTAACTTGGGTGGGAAATAATAAACACAATAATAAGTTATATGTTAGGACATCCAGTGAAACCAAATACAGTGTACTGCTGCTGCTGCTAAATCATTTCAGTCATGTCTGACCCTGTGACCCCAACAGGCTCCCCCGCCCCTGGGATTCTCCAGGAAAGAACACTGGAGTGGGTTGCCATTTCCCTCTCCAACACATGAAAGTGAAGAGTGAAAGTGAAGTTGCTCAGTCGTGTCCGAATCTTAGCGACCCCATGGACTGCAGCCCACCAGGCTCCTCCATCCATGGGATTTTCCAGGCAAGAGTGCTGGAGTGGGGTGCCATTGCCTTTTCCAAAATACAGTGTACACTTCAGGGAAAAGATGGAGGAAGATCTCTGGTTGGGTAGTAAGGGAGTCCTCTTTAAGATGATAACATTTGAAAAGAAGTGAATGGAATGAGAGGATGGATGAATGAGGAGGTTTGGAGAAAGAGCATTCTAGGCAGAGGAAACAGTGAATGCAAAGGTTTGAGGTAGAAGTAAGTTTGTGTGTTTGATGAACCAAGAGAAGGGGGTGGAAAAGAATGAGTGAGGGAAGAATGGGCTGCGAGATCACAGAGACTGGCAGGACCAGGTCACATAAGAACTTGTAGGTGAAAAGCTGGCTTTTATTCTGAGTGTGTTGGGAATATATTTTCAAAGTGTAAGAGAAGAAACTAGGGTTGGGGGTTTGGGGGGGGGTTACTGCAGTTGTATAGGTGAGTGTGCATGCAGGCTAAGTCACTCCAGTCGTGTCTGATTCTTTGTGACTCTATGGAGCCTCTATGCCAGGCTCCTCTGTCCATGGGATTCTCCAGGCGAGAATACTGGAGTGGGTTGCCATGCGCTTCTCCAGGGATCTTTCTGATCCAGGGATCAAACCTGCATCTCTTCTGTCTCCTTTGTTGGCAGGTGGGTTCATTACGCCTAGTGCCACCTGGGAAGTGTATAGGTGAGAGATGATGGAATCTGGCATTAGGAAAATAGCAATAGAGTGTGAAGAAATGTCTGGATCTTAGAATTTTTACCCTGGAATTTATTATTTTATTTTATACATTTTTTCATTAAGATATGATTAAAGAAATTGTAAGATTTAAAAATGTACAATGTGCTGATTTTATATTTGTATACACTGTGAAAATATTCCCCTCAAAAAGTTAATTACTATTGATGCATTCATCAATTCATGTATTTACTATATTTTGTTTTGTTTCAGGTGAGAACATTTAAATTCTTTTCTCTTAGCAGTTTCAGCGTTGTTTTTTTTTTTAAAGATTACATCAAAAGTATTAATTACTGTTGGATTTTATATACTGTGTAAGAGGTCAGTGAATTTAGGGATGACACCTGCAGTTTTAGCTGAAGCAAATGGATTAGTGAAGGCTCCATTTACTAAAAGTGGAAAGATTGAAAGAGGATCATGATTTGAGGGGAAAGCAAGGGTTTTATTTTTTTTTTGGATACATGGAATCTGAGCTGCCTGTTAGAGATTCATTGGAAGATGTCTAGGCAATTCAAAATGTAAATCTGAAGCTTATTGCAGAGTTTGTGTCTGGGATTTCCAGATGGTATTTGCAACTGAAACAGCAGATAAAATAAATTAGGGAGTTGATGTGGGTAAAAAGAGGGAAAGAAGAGGAGAAATGGCCTGCACGAGAGGTTGTAGAAGGCCATTAGTTGAGGCAGAAGGAAAACTAGACTGTGTAATTTCCTGAAAACTAAGTTACTAAAGACTTTCAAATGGAGGAAATAATCAACAGTGTTAAATCCTATCAACCAGGTCATGTGAGGTGAGGACTGTCTGGACAACTGGATTTGGCAGGAGAGAACACTGGTCACCTTGACAAGAGTCGCTGATGTGCAGCAGTGGGGTGGAATTTAGCAAATTCATATTATTTAGCAATTTGATAGCTGGCTTGGGCTTCCCTGGTAGCTCAATTGGTAAAGAATCCACCTGCAATGCAGGAAACCTCAGTTCAATTCCTGGGTTATGAAGATCCATTGGAGAAGGGATAGGCTACCCATTCCAGTATTCTTGGGCTTCCCTTGTGGCTCAGCTGGTTAAGAATCCTCCTGTAATGCAGGAGATCTGGGTTCGATCCCTAGGTTGGGAAAATCCCCTGGAGAAGGGAAATTCTGGCCTGGAGAATTCCATGGACTGTATCAAAGAGTTGGACATGACAGAGTGACTTTCACTTTAAGAAATACATTGAATTCAAAAATAAAGCAATATTATTTTTGTTTAGTAATGCATTAATGTTAAGATTAAAATAGCTGAGGTTACCAGAGTTCAAGGTCTTTGTAAAGTTGCATGAAACTTTGAGTTCATAAAATAAATGACTACAGGAGGTGAGTTCTTCAGTTATAGATACTCAGGCTCACAGGCAGTGTGGGATGAAGTGATTGTACATAATTTCCAGGGCCAAATAGTCTGAGTTCAAATCCTTGATTTCCATCTGTCCAAACTTCACTCTGCCAACCTCTTGAGTTTTTATTTCTTTGCACAAAGTAGGAATAATGTTGGCAATGTCAAGAAATTGCTACTAGAATTTACTGGAATAATATATGTATAGGGACTAGTAGCACCATCCCTTACCTTCCCTCTCTAAGAAGTTTTAGAAAAGTCACAAAAAAACTACCTGCGCCACTGTGTGCTGAAGCTTATGCCAAAAGAGGGGCTTCTCTCTCCTTGGTTTTCTCTTATTCTCGAGAAATAAAAATAGTTCAATTGAAAATGTCAGCTTCATCCAAGTGCGGGTAAAGTTAGTAGTCCCCATACTTAGAACACTTTCCCTGGGAGAAGTGATCTTGTTGTTTTCTTTTTAAAGAGAAGCAATGTCTGGATAAACAACGAGATCCTACTGTATAGCACAGAGAAATATATTCCATATCCTGTGATCAACCATAATGGAAAAGAATATATATGCTAACTGGACCACTTTGCTGTACAGCAGAAACACAACATTGTAAATCAACTAGACTCCAATTAAGAAAAGAAGCAGTCTCTGTGCCCTGCCCCCAACCTCAATGCTTCCTCTCTCCCTCTCACCTTGCTCCATCTCTCATCTCTCTCAACATTCTCTTAATTTTTCTGTACATTTCTACTTTCTTCTGTCTACTTCCCTTGGTTTTCTGATTTTACAGATGATGTGAAGATGCTGGGAAAGATGGAGGGCAGGAGGAGAATGGGGAGACAAAGGATGAAATGGTTAGATGGCATCATCAACACAGGGGACATCAGTCTGAGCAAACTCCAGGAGGTAGTGAAGGACACGGGAGCCTGGTGCGCTGCAGTCCACGGCGTCACAAAGAGTCAGACAGGACTTAGTGACTGAACAACAAATGTGTGTTGGGGGGAAGGGGACGTCTCAATTTGTAAAGACGTGGTTGACACCAGTGATGACCACGTCACTGGCGTTTTCTCTAGGAATTCCCACCAAGTGATTCCCCAACTCTCCTCTGGCTCTTCTGCTTCCGTGTGGCTGAGGACAGAGAGGACTCATTCCTGTTCTTGTGTTGCACATAGCATCACAGAAGACCTCCATGGATACTTCTATGGATCTTACCTGTGATCTGTCTCAGACTCCTCCCTTTTCCCTAGACTTTTCCTCTTTCCATGAAATATCTTCTTAGTTGGGGAATTTGCGTCCTTAGTAGGTCATGGAGCTGCAGAATTCCTACCCTCTGTGCATGGAGGAAATAATCAACAGTGTTAAATCCTATCAACCAGGTCATGTGAGGTGAGGACTGTCTGGACAACTGGATTTGGCAGGAGAGAACACTGGTCACCTTGACAAGAGTCGCTGATGTGCAGCAGTGGGGTGGAATTTAGCAAATTCATATTATTTAGCAATTTGATAGCTGGCTTGGGCTTCCCTGGTAGCTCAATTGGTAAAGAATCCACCTGCAATGCAGGAAACCTCAGTTCAATTCCTGGGTTATGAAGATCCATTGGAGAAGGGATAGGCTACCCATTCCAGTATTCTTGGGCTTCCCTTGTGGCTCAGCTGGTTAAGAATCCTCCTGTAATGCAGGAGATCTGGGTTCGATCCCTAGGTTGGGAAAATCCCCTGGAGAAGGGAAATTCTGGCCTGGAGAATTCCATGGACTGTATCAAAGAGTTGGACATGACAGAGTGACTTTCACTTTAAGAAATACATTGAATTCAAAAATAAAGCAATATTATTTTTGTTTAGTAATGCATTAATGTTAAGATTAAAATAGCTGAGGTTACCAGAGTTCAAGGTCTTTGTAAAGTTGCATGAAACTTTGAGTTCATAAAATAAATGACTACAGGAGGTGAGTTCTTCAGTTATAGATACTCAGGCTCACAGGCAGTGTGGGATGAAGTGATTGTACATAATTTCCAGGGCCAAATAGTCTGAGTTCAAATCCTTGATTTCCATCTGTCCAAACTTCACTCTGCCAACCTCTTGAGTTTTTATTTCTTTGCACAAAGTAGGAATAATGTTGGCAATGTCAAGAAATTGCTACTAGAATTTACTGGAATAATATATGTATAGGGACTAGTAGCACCATCCCTTACCTTCCCTCTCTAAGAAGTTTTAGAAAAGTCACAAAAAAACTACCTGCGCCACTGTGTGCTGAAGCTTATGCCAAAAGAGGGGCTTCTCTCTCCTTGGTTTTCTCTTATTCTCGAGAAATAAAAATAGTTCAATTGAAAATGTCAGCTTCATCCAAGTGCGGGTAAAGTTAGTAGTCCCCATACTTAGAACACTTTCCCTGGGAGAAGTGATCTTGTTGTTTTCTTTTTAAAGAGAAGCAATGTCTGGATAAACAACGAGATCCTACTGTATAGCACAGAGAAATATATTCCATATCCTGTGATCAACCATAATGGAAAAGAATATATATGCTAACTGGACCACTTTGCTGTACAGCAGAAACACAACATTGTAAATCAACTAGACTCCAATTAAGAAAAGAAGCAGTCTCTGTGCCCTGCCCCCAACCTCGATGCTTCTCTCTCTCCCTCTCACCTTGCTCCATCTCTCATCTCTCTCAACATTCTCTTAATTTTTCTGTACATTTCTACTTTCTTCTGTCTACTTCCCTTGGTTTTCTGATTTTACAGATGATGTGAAGATGCTGGGAAAGATGGAGGGCAGGAGGAGAATGGGGAGACAAAGGATGAAATGGTTAGATGGCATCATCAACACAGGGGACATCAGTCTGAGCAAACTCCAGGAGGTAGTGAAGGACACGGGAGCCTGGTGCGCTGCAGTCCACGGCGTCACAAAGAGTCAGACAGGACTTAGTGACTGAACAACAAATGTGTGTTGGGGGGAAGGGGATGTCTCAATTTGTAAAGACGTGGTTGACACCAGTGATGACCACGTCACTGGCGTTTTCTCTAGGAATTCCCACCAAGTGATTCCCCAACTCTCCTCTGGCTCTCCTGCTTCCGTGTGGCTGAGGACAGAGAGGACTCATTCCTGTTCTTGTGTTGCACATAGCATCACAGAAGACCTCCATGGATACTTCTATGGATCTTACCTGTGATCTGTCTCAGACTCCTCCCTTTTCCCTAGACTTTTCCTCTTTCCATGAAATATCTTCTTAGTTGGGGAATTTGCGTCCTTAGTAGGTCATGGAGCTGCAGAATTCCTACCCTCTGTGCATGATTCACCAGGCTGTCCCTTAGCTCTCATAGTCCTCCCTGCCTGTCTCTGAGATGCTTTTGGGCAGCGGGTCCTGGTCCTCCTGTGTAGGTAGGACTGTCCTGCATAGTCATTGCTCGGGACACAGAAGACTTTCGTGCTGAGTGACAAATAATGGCATTTCAGAGAGCTGAGTCCTGGAAGGGATTACTCTCTAGAGAGCTGTGAGTTCTGCTGCCTCTTTTGTTTATTTCTTGGAGGTGAGTGAGTCTGCAGAGACAAGATGTGCTCCAAGACGTCCCTGGAACAAGCTTACAGTCCTGGTTTTTGCCTAGGTTGTGTCTGTCACACTCCACTGCTGCTCACAGAGAGGAAAGTGAGGTAGGCTTTGCTCTGGACTCATTGAGAGGTGCAGGAGGAAAGGGGACCCACACACTGACCCAAGCTGGCCTTTCTCTGTCTCTTGTAGGTAGTCAGATTTTCTGTGCACGTGTCCTTGGGGAGCCTTCAAGTGCTTACATGAACTTGACAAGCACCTGTGATTTATATTTTGAATCTTGCCCAAGTTTGTACAATGAACTTTTGGTTTAGACTGTGGGGGACATTTTGAGCTGACACTGAGAAGGCTGCTTGAAAACTAAATGATGTAAGCTGAGATGCAACTGCTCTGAGTTGTTTTTAAATGGAGTAAATAAGAACTGGAAACATGTACTCAGAGCCAGTGTGGAGGTTCTTGGCTAAGAACAGATGGGGACGGGAGATCCGTGTGAACTCTGAAAAGCCTTGCTACCCACATTTCAGTTTGCACTTACGCTTCACAAAGAAGCATCTGTTACATAAACCACAGAGGCCCATCAATGTTACTGAATCTTGAAGCTCAAGGTGGGTTGAGAAGCAGAGTGTCAAATGTGGGTCTCATGATTTCAATCAAGTCCGGTTAGAAAGATTCATTTTTACAAAATGAACTGTGTGTTTGGAAAAAATAACCTGGAAAAAATTCCCACAACCAATAACTGAAGGAAATATTCTGCATTTTAGAAAAGTTGCAGTCTTTTATGAACTTGAACTTGCAGTGTTAGTATCCCAACATCTTATAAAAGAGCCAGATGAGTGTATTTGCTGTTCTAGGTGAATCACTGGGTTACAGGAAATGTTTCAAGGCTAGTTTTGGTTTTCTTTTTAAGGAAGTATCAATAGTTTTAAATAGCAAAGCAAATTCACCCAACTTGCTACAGAATGTGTATCTACAAAGACTTGACTGTTTGCAGAAAATGAAAGTCACTCAGTTCTGTCTGACTCTTTTGCGAGTCCATGAACTGTAGCCTGCCAGACTCCTCTGTCCATGGAATTCTCCAGGCAAAAATACTGGAGTGGGTTGCCATGCCCTTCTCCAGGGGATCTTCCCAACTTGGGGATTGAACCTGGGCCTTCTGCATTGCAGGCAGATTCTTTATCATCTGGAAAGGCTTGAATGCCCTAAGCCTATGACAGTTTTCAGAACCCCATAAATCAACTTTATGTCCACCATGTGAAAGTTCTAAAATCTTAGAAGAGAAGGTTAAAAGTAAAATCTCAAAGGCCACTCTAGCTGCTGTTTTTCCACATAAAATGAACTACAATAACAACAGAGGAACAAGACCAAAATTCCAACCCCAACTACAGACAACTACCAGATGGTTCTTATCTCATAAAAACTCACACAGATATCAAGAAGTCACATCAGATCTTCTGTGTATGTGTGTGTGTGTGTGTGTGTGTGTGGTGTTTCTACTATTTGTTATCTTATCTATAAATTTTCCCCAGAGTAGGAATTAAATAGGATCCTTCCTTCTACATTTGTTATCTACTTTAGGCATTAAGGGCGATCCTACCATCTTTTCTCATGAGATTATGAACTGTGATGGTTGATGAAAAGTGCTCAGTTGCAGGGCATTAGATTCAACTAAACACCAGCTTCTTTGGTCCCCAAGACACTCTTGAGGGCACAGAGTTTGGAATGTTCTCTATTGTGAAGTTCCTGGGGCCCTTGGGGAAATACAAGCTCCTGCAGAACTGCATTTGAGCAGGGACACTTCAGTAGCTGCTCTGTTTCTCTGGGTTGAGGTCGGAAGTTTTCCTACATGGAACATGTTCACCATTGTGAAAGCCCATCGTGTTGATGGTGGGACTTCCCTGGTGGCTCAGTGGTAAAGAAGGAGATACGGGTTTGATTCCTGGTCTGGGAAGATACCCTGGAGAAGGAAATGGCAATCCATTCCAGTATTCTTGGCTGGGAAATCCTATGACTAGAGGAGCCTGGCGGGCTACAGTCCATTGGGTTGCAAAGAGTTGGACACGATTAAGCAACTGGGCATGCAAAAAAAAAAAAAAAAAGAAAGAAAGAAAGAAAGAAAGAAAAAATGGTGGAAAGAATGAATTCTACCTGATTCTAGATGCTGAAGATAAGTTAGCTATATGAGTTTGGCTCCTGGACTTATCTCTTTAACAAAGCAAACCATATGAGAGTTTAAGGCTGTTCAGGATGCTGGCTATAGTGTCACAGGTTTAAAATGATCAAAGGCTTCATGTTTTCCCAAAATTCCTATACAATTGTGTTAACTCATGTAATAAAGAGCTATTGTTTTTCTAAAGGGTGATTTTATACAAAAATTTCCAGGGTATTTTTCATAAACCCTCAAAGATGGAATGTTGGTAAAACACGGCATATGCTGCATGTTATCAGTCAGTTTTTGCAGAGAGTAGTAATTGTCTCTATTGACCATTTCTCTTTTTATGTGTGTGCATAGTCTTGTGTGCACAGAATGTGTGCATAGTACTTTGGCCACCTGATTAGAAGAGCTAACTCATTGGAAAGGACTCTAATGCTGGGAAAGATTGAAGGCAGGAGGAGAAGGGGGTGACAGAGGATGAGATGGTTAGAAAGCATCACCGATTCAATGGACATGAATCTCAGCAAACTCCAGGAGACAGTGAAGGACAGGGAAGCCTGGCATGCTGCAGTCCACGGGGTCGCATAGAGTTAGACACGACTAACAACCGAACAACAACAAAATAATCTTTTAGTAGTTATCAAGCACCTGAAAAGCAGAGGCTCTATTATGGGTGTTTTAAATTTACCTTTTCCAGAGGGGAAATGGAGGCTCCATTCTGGGGTATCTGCTACTGGAGGAGAGGGGCTGAGGACTAACCCACCGCAGCTCTCCATCCTTGTTTCATACCCTCATCAAGAGTCGGGACTTTGTGAGGACCCAGGAGGTGTGATGATGACACTTGTACACAGCTCTTGCTTTATGCCCACGCTCAGAGGACAAATCCTGGGTGCCTCTTCAGGGAACTGACGTTGTCCCACTCTACCCATCATCTTTCTTACTTTCTGCTTTATGTCTTGGCTCATGGCAGAACTAGATGAAGTATTTTTTTGTTTGTTTTACTCCTGAGAGTGGCAAAAATAACTTCAAGCAATCTTAGCTTTCCAGTCTATGTTTAAACATACTGAAACACAGTAATTGACATCTACCACATAAGAAGACTGACTGTATGCCAAGACTGACTGTATACAGAGAAGGTGGTGTGTGTGCTCTCTGTTCTTCTCAAGTCCTTCTGTTCTCACCCACCATAATCAGCATGGT
The DNA here is from genome assembly GCA_006408675.1 of Madoqua kirkii. NCBI lineage: Eukaryota > Metazoa > Chordata > Mammalia > Artiodactyla > Bovidae > Madoqua > Madoqua kirkii. The sequence goes on along the minus strand of SJYC01151007.1, from coordinate 3,140 downwards.
GACCTTCTTCCTTTTCTTTGATGGAAACAAGTGAGTTTCTATCTCGTGGCCTTTAAATCTGCTGATGCTTTGGCCTGAGCTGCTTTGAAATGCTCCTCCCTCTGTCTTGTATAACTGATGCTGCTCATCACTTGGGTCTCAGCTCAGTGTCACTTCCTTAAGGAGACTCCTGTGACCAACTTCTTGGTCACAGCATTCACTGCACTTACTCTATTGGAATGATCTTGTTTGTTGGCTTATATTCTTATTTTCCATCTCCCCTCATAAGAATACACACCGCCAAAGAGAAGGAACCTTGCCTGTCTCATTTTCTGCTCTGTTCTTAGTATGCAGAACACTTTGTAAAGGTACACAATCTACTCTACTGGTTGAATAAATGAATACATGATCTCATGATTAGATAATGAATAATGGCTTCTAACAACTGTATGAAATATCACCTTTCTCATTAAGAAAAAATGAGACTTGGGGAAATTAAGTAATTATCTTGGTACTGTAGAGCCAGCAAATGGAATGTTTTGTTACTGAATTTGTCAGATTTTCATGATCATTCAGCCTTGTCATACAATCACAAGAATCACCTTGAAATGTAAATAATGTGCTTAACCCTAGGACATTCATTCATCTATTTATACCTTGATAAACTCCAGTGAAATTTCAAGTGACCAGAATACACACTCTGAATCTAGATGATGTGTGTGATCAAATCAGTGCAAGAAGATAAACATCCCAAGGATAGATGAGATTTAAAATGTAGGATGTACATTGGGGTGCATGTATCTTTTTGAAATAGTGTTTTAATTTTTTTCTGGCTTTATACCCAGGAGTGGAATTCCTGGATCATATATTTTATTTTTAGTTTTTTGAGGAAATTCTGTTTTATTGTTCATAGTGGCTGCACCAATTTACATTCTCATCAACAGTGTGCAAGGGCGCCCCTTACTCCACATTTTCACCACATTTGCTATTTGCGATCTTTTTCGTGCTAGCCATTCTGACAGATATGAACTAATATCCCATTGTTGCTTTGATTTGCATTTTTCTAATAATTAGCAATATTAAACATCTTTGCAAGTGCCTGTTAACCATCTGCATGTCTTTGAGAAAATGCCTGTTGAAGTCTTTTGTGCATTTTTTGATTGGATTGTTTTCATGATACTGAGTTATATAAGCGGTTTCTATATTTTAGAATATTAACCCCTTGCTGCTCATATCACTTGTGAATATTTTCCCATTCAGTAGGTTGTATTTTTGTTTTGTTAATGGTTTCCTTTGCTGTGTAAAAACTTTTAATTTGAATTAGTCTTATTTGCTTAGTTTGGGTCTTGTCTTAAGAGATGGACCTAGAAAAATATTGCTATGATTTAGTCAAAGAGTGTTCTGCCTATGTTTTCCTCTAGGAGTTCTATAGTTTCAGGTCTTATATTTAAGTGTTCAATCCTCCTTATTTTTGTATATGGTGTGAGGAAATGTTATAACCTCATTCTTTATGTATTTGTCCAGTTTTCCCAGCACTGTTTAGCAGCACTATTTATATAGCCAAGATATGGAAGCACCTCAGATATCTATCATCAGGTGAATGGCTAAAGAATGTATAGTATGTACATATACATTGGAATATTCAGTTTGATTCAGTTCAGTCACTCAGTTGTGCCCAACTCTCTGCGACCCCATGAATCACAGCACACCAGGCCTCCCTGTCCATCACCAACTCCCGGAGTTCACTCAGACTCACATTCATCGAGTCAGTGATGCCATCCAGCCATCTCATCCTCTGTCGTCCCCTTCTCCTCCTGCCCCCAATCCTTCCCACCATCAGAGTCTTTTCCAATGAGTTAGTTCTTCGCATGAGGTGGCCAAAGTACTGGAGTTTCAGCTTTAGCATCAGTCCTTCCAAAGAAATCCCAGGATTGATCTCCTTCAGAATGGACTGGTTGGATCTCCTTGCAGTCCAAAGGACTCTCAAGAGTCTTCTCCAACACCACAGTTCAAAAGCATCAATTCTTCGGCACTCAGCCTTCTTCACAGTCCAACTCTCACATCCATACATAACTATTGGAAAAACCATAGCCTTGACTAGACGGACCTTTGTTGGCAAAGTAATGTCTCTGCTTTTGAATATGCTATCTAGGTTGGTCATAACTTTCCTTCCAAGGAGTAAGCATCTTTTAATGTCATGGTTGCAGTCACCATCTGCAGTGATTCTGGAGCCTCAAAAAATAAAGTCTGACACTGTTTCCCTATCTATTTCCCATGAAGTGATGGGACCGGATGCCATGATCTTCATTTTCTGAGTGTTGAGCTTTAAGCCAACTTTTTCCACTCTCCACTTTCACTTTCATCAAGAAGCTTTTTAGTTCCTCTTCACAATGGAATATTACTCAGCCATAAAATGAATGCAGTTTTTCCATTTGTGCTAACATTGTTAGACCTAGAGAGTATTATGCTTGGTGAAATAAGCTGGACAATGACAAATACTATAGGATATCATTTATGCATGGAATCTAAAAATTGCAACAAATAAATTAATATAGCAAAGAAGAAACAGCCTGACAGATGTAGAAAACAAACTAGAGGTTACTAGTCAGGAGACAGAAGGGGGAGTTGCAAGATAAGGGTATGAGATTAAGAAATGTGAATTACTAGATAAGCAATAAAGATATATTGTACAGCACAGGGAAATATAGCGATCATTTTAAAAATAACTTTTAATGGACTGAATAATCCATAAAAATGTTATGCTGTACACCAGAAACTAACATAACACTGTAAATCCACTGTCAGTTCAGTTCAGTTCAGTCGCTTAGTTGTGTCGGATTCTTTGTGACCCCACGGACTGCAGCACTCCAGGCTTCCCTATCCATCATCAACTCCCAGAGTTTACTCAAAGTCATGTCCATTGCGTTGGTGATGCCATCCAATCATCTCATCCTCTGCTGTCCCCTTCTCCTCCCACCTTCAGTCTTTCCCAGCATCAAGGTCTTTTCTAGTGAGTAAGTTCTTCACATCAAATGGCCAAAGTATTGGAGTTTCAACTTCAACATCAGTCCTTCCAGTGGATACTCAGGACTTATTTCCTTTAGGACTGATTGGTTGGATCTCCTTGCAGTTCAAGTGACTCTTGAGTCTTCTCCAACACG
>SJYC01151004.1:0-17090 GCA_006408675.1 Madoqua kirkii | reverse complement strand
CCTATTTTATTGATGAAGAAATTGAAGTTCAAAAATATGGAATAAACCATCCATGTTCACATAACTCATATATGGCCGAGTCCAGATATGAACTGAGTTTCATACAGCTTCAAAGTTTCTGTGATTTTTTAATTTATTTAACCACCTTGGAATGTAGTCTTCTGACCCACTAATGGTCTTCTTCCCCTACAGGAAAATCTTCATGGAAAGCTTTATTATAACAGATGTATTTATAATTAGAGTAAAAGGTAAGCAGAATGATTCAATACAAGGCTACTGTAATTGAGCAATTTAGCTGGATTATTTTATTTCCTCTGAAAGAAATGAAATTTCTTACCAAAGGAATCCAATATGTAATTTCATAAGCCAGAGAACCCTTTTACCTGTACAATATTTTGAGACACTCTAAAAAATGTTTCCTCTTTGTGCTTCCCCTTTTTGTTAAGCCAGTTGTCCTTCAAATGAAACACAGCATTACTAATAAGAGAGAAAGAGACAAATGCTGAGAATCTGAGAAGAGCAAAGAAGCCTCAGTCTTTAATAATATTGTTGAACCACTGTGTCTATCTAAGTACTGCTAATCTCCAAATCACTTAATAAGAAAATGAAAAAATACATTTTTGGCTTATGCCACTGTTTGTCAAGTTTTCTGTGATTTGCTGCTCAAACTTTTCCTTACTGTATATTGAAGTTTATGAGAGTGCAGAAGAAATACATTCTGCCTAAATGTGTTAATTACAGACACTAAAATTCATATTTGCAATGATTTTGAATTGCTTATCCCTTTGCTTGGCTCATAAATTAGGTTTAAGTCAAAGTTCCAAGTAGTAGAGTTTTTTTCCAGCTCCTGAAAACACTTTTAGTTTAGAGGTGCCTCCACTCTAGAATGTACTATTACATGAAATAGTGATCTCCCTTTCTCCGGAGATAGCCACACGGGTTGAATAACCATCTGTCAAGGGTACTATGGAGAGGATGTCTGTGCTGTCTGGGAGATTGGATAGGATGGCCTCTCCTAAATCTATTGACTGATTTTTCTAAGTCTTAAAGATGTTAAATAGATGTGGCCTTTATTACATACCTTATTCACTAGGTGAGCTTGGACAAAGGAAACACATCCAAACTTTGGTTACGTCTCTACCTGGTTTTGTGAACTTAAGAAAATATGTTCTCTAAGTTTCTGTTCTAGTCTCGATAAAATGAGGAAAGATTTTATTAAAAAAAAAGAACACTCCTCTTTTTTTGTTAATGTCTTATTACATGTGTGTTATTTGCTCAATCGTGTCCAACTATTTTCTACCCCATGGACTGTAGCCTGCCAGGCTCCTCTGTTGATGGGATTCTCCAGGCAAGAATACTTCTCTAGAGGATCTTCCTAACCCAGGGATCGAACACGGGTGTCCTTCATTGCAGGCAGGTTCTTTACTGTCTGAGCCATCGGTGAAGCCCCAGTAAAGTAGTTTTAACTAGAAAAGCAGAGCATCTCTGGTCCTCCTGTCCCCCATCACTTCATTCCTCTCCTGTTGGCCCCTGTAGGACTGAGGAGTCTGCACAGCATAGTTTCAGCAATTCTCTCTGAAATGTTTCCAAGACCTTTCTGATCAGAACCTTTTATGATTTGACTACAGGGTTCAGAGCACTTCCCAGCTGGCACTAGTGGTAAAGAACATATCTGAAAATGCAGAAGACATGAGACATGAGTTTGATCACTAGGTTGGGGAGATTTCCTGGAGGAGGGCATGACAGCCACTCCAGTATTCTTGCTGGGATAATCCAATGGGCAGAGGAGCTTGGTGGACTACAGTCCATGGGGCCACACAGAGTTGGACATAACTAAGAGACTTAGCGCACACACACATGAATACAGAATCTTAGCAGAAGAGCACAGAATTCTCATGTCCTCAGAAATACAATCTGACCTGTTGCTTTTTTCTCTATTGTTGAGTTAGTACTGACTGCAAGTATTATACCTACTGACTCATGGAAGTAAAGAAGTTATAAATCAAAGAGCCATTAAAATATATGAAGTCATTTTGCTTACTTCTCAGGCTTAATCCAAATTTGAATATGTGGCTGCTTTGAATGTAAGTCTTCAGACTGTTCTGCTAAACTGGTGATTTCTCTTTACAAATATTCCAAGACAAAAGTGTGCCCACTTTTCACATAATGAGACTTTTGAGGCTGAATACAAATGATGCTATTCTTATATCAGGGTGAAATAACTTGCTCACATCTCTGCTTTGTGTCTGCCCCCAGCTCTTGCCCTGTTCTTGAATGTATGCCTTGAAGTAAATATGTTAAAAAGTAAGAATTCCATTCCTAAAGATATTTTTTAATGTTTGCTTTATATTAGTTTCTTACTTCACTTGCAAGTTCAAGTCATAAAATGAATAGATGTGGCTTTTATTAAGCTTTGAAGATCTGGTGTGCTTCTATGTGAATATCACTTCATCTATAGCATTTGAATTGGGAAAAAAAATCCATTGTGTGTTTTCAACAACCTTTTGTCCACATAGTCAAATGCACTGACAGAGCCTTTTGACAGAATCACAGAAAATTCTCTGCTGAATACTTAATCAGTTCCTAGGTTGGCTTGCTTCCACTTTTCCTTTCTTCAAAACTATGTTGCTAGACTACTAGAGTCTTTTATTTGTGAGTCTGAGAGCTTAAGACTAAATAATTTTAAGTATAGTCTATATCATATTTTCATCACATATGTTTTCTCTTTTACATACACACATACATTGGGGTATGTTGAAAGGTATGTTTATAATTTTGAAAAGCATGTTTATATTTTTACTAAAACAACCTTTTACATTTGATAATTTTTCATTCTTCACATAATATTATTATGATACTTTGATTATTAACACAGGAATCTAAATCAGATTGAGTCCTATTTCCAGGAATCAGAATAATTTTGGACAATGAAGAATTTATTGAAAGTTGCTGGCAGACATACTGAATCAAGAATTATGGAGGAAAGCCAATGACATTCAAAATTCTCTCTCTTCCTAGTGCTTCAGAGCAGAAACTGTTTCTGGCAGATTCTGTGGCCAAAAAAGGCAATAATCTTTTGCTTCGAGTCCTCATCCATTACATGTCTGAGTGAGGGGAGTAAAGTCAGCTGGCTGACTGATTCCTACTTTTTCATCTATTAAGGTAATCAAGCCAACCACATGGTTTATCATTGTGATCTCTGCATAAATAGATTTCTCTTGAGGATTGTGGTTCTTTTGAAGATGGATCAAATCTTGCTAAAGCTCCTTACTGATAGACCTAGGAAATGCTAGGGCCCTTGAAGCTATTTTTTAAGTCTTAATTTTAATATGGGAAGAGAAAGTTACTTTTGTTTAAACAGGAGTTGAATTTTGGAGAAATGTTGCTTTGAGAGACACAACACACATTACGGCATCATGACATACTCAGCCAGATGTCTGCAAGACAGAAAATCACATGACTAAGCAAGCCACGTAAATGTTCTTTAAGAAGGAAAAAAAATAGAAAAGAAAAAACAAATGTGCATCAGACATTTCCTTTTGGTGGAGCACATTATTCCAAATCATGTGGCTGCCTTATGTGTATAATTTGTCAATTACAGCGTCTCCCCTCATGTACATTAAACTCAGGGATCATTCTAATTTTGGTCTTGTATCACAATCTGTTCTATATATTTGTTTGTATATATTTAATTATATGTTTACATATGAAGGCAGCATGTAAGCCTCTCCAGGTATCTGTTAGGGCAGTTGATAGGATGCAGTAAGAAATTATTATTCTTTGCCACTCATGGCAACTGTATATGGATTCCATTTATTCTCTTAGGATCCGGGACCCTATAATTGAAAATATATGCACTTCACAACCCTGAGCAATACCGAATCATTGAATTATCTTTTTATATTCTGTGTTGGCGATCTCATGGTAGGTCAGTAAATATTCACTAAGGGAGCACAGTGTAAATCATAATTTCTCAGCCACACACTAATGGTGGTTCCTCTAGGGAGGTCCTTACCTGGAGAAAAGGGATCAGAGCCCTTTTTAGAAGAAGGAAGGACAATTCCAGTTGGGAAAATGGTCATGAATTAGCTGTCACTTCACTCTATTTTTAACAACACAATCATTCCTCTGGTGACCGTTGCCACACACAGCCTCTGGCATTCAGTAGATACTCAATACGTAATCGCTGAATGAAAGAACGAATTCAATCTCAAGGGCATCCATTTCATTTTCTCTGCAGCTATACCACTGGCATGGCGACAGCCCAGTAAGCGCATTATTTTAATAATTTTTAATGCTAGTTTCCATAAGGTAGTGATCTATAAATGTTTACTCCTACATCACTATTAATTAAAAAGTTTTGTGTATGTATTCCCAAATAGATGTTTTATAAATAAAATATTATGTTATATTTTAAACATTTACAAATGACATTAAGAATGACATTAAGTTAATAAGAGTTCTAACACTTTAATTTCTGCTTTCCAGTAGATTGTCTTCTTTGTCTCCATTCTGGGTGAAAGTGAAAGTTGCTCAGTTGTGTCCAACTCTTTGCAACCCCATGGGCTACACAGTCCGTGAAATTCTCTTGGCTAAAAAGACAAAAGAAGGGAAAAAATTCAGTTCTTGCTTGTGAGGCATACATCTTCTCTGGTAGACCAGACTAACACAATGAAGGTCATTGATAGAAAAGGTGTTTTATGGCAGGGTTTACTAGAAGAGTCCTTGTACAAAATTTTCCTGACTACACAGATTTTAAAGCACATTTCACAGACTATGACCTTTGATTTATAATAGCATATTTCTGACGTTGTAGTGGGCTCAAGCACATTTAGAACTCCTCAAGATTTCTTTGGAAGGAATGATGCTAAAGCTGAAACTCCAGTACTTTGGCCACCTCATGTGAAGAGTTGACTCATTGGAAAAGACTCTAATGCTGGGAGGGATTGGGGGCAGGAGAAGGGGACGACAGAGGATGAGATGGCTGGATGGCACCACTGACTTGATGGACGTGAGTCTGAGTGAACTCCAGGAGTTGGTGATGGACAGGGAGGCCTGGCGTGCTGCGATTCATGGGGTCACAAAGAGTCGGACATGATTGAGTGACAGATGAACTGAATTGATTAGATAGGTTCTATTCTGTTGGCATGATCCACATTAAATATTAAAATTTTTTTCATATTAAGATTTCTCTTTTTCTTACCCTGCAAAATATGACCTCTTACATTTGGCCTTCTAATCACATGACTCAGTAAATGTTACTATTTGATGGGGCATTTTGGGTTTGAATTTTGACTCAGGAAGGAAGAACATATGGGCCAGGTGTTCATTGAATACAGTGACCAGTTTCATTTACTTCAGGCATATGGGATGTATTTACAGAACATGAACGTAAGCACAGTGATTCTATAAATAAGCCAATTACTTCGGATTTCTTTGGGCTACCAACCTGGGTATTGATGTCATGGGAAACATCTTTTCACTTTGATGTCTACATCTCTTCAGGGCTCTTGGGGTTTCTCATTATCTAATTGTTCAATCCTCCTTTTTCACTCCTACTTCTTGTCTTTTATGATATTATGACCCATTTTGTGATTTTTCAGCATAATATGGTCTCTCAAATGAAGGAAATTTCAATCATTTAGAGTAAAAATAATAAATATCCATATAAAGCAGATTTCTATCGTCACTTGCAGAGCATGTCTGCAGGCTCTGTTGTGTCAGACTTGGACCACACGGAGCCTGCCAGGAGCCTGCCAGGTTCCTCCATCCATGGAATTTTCCAGGCTAGGATACTGGAGTGGGTTGCCATTTCCTCCTTTCTAGGGAGTCTTCTGACCCAAGGATCGATCCCAAATCTTCTTCATCTCCTGCATTGGCAGGTGGATACTTTACCTCATCTGGAAGAGCAATCTACCTTAAAAAGGGCTTCCTAGGTGGTGCTAGTGGCACAGAATCTGCCAGTCAATGCAGGAGAAGTAAGAGATGCAGGCTTCATCCCTGGGTCAAGAAGATCCCCTGGAGAAGGGCATGAAAACCCGCTCCAGTATTCTTGCCTGGAGAATTCCCATGGACTGGGAGCCTGGAGGGCTACAGTCCATAGGGTTGCAAAGAATTGGACATGACTGAGGTGACGTAGCATCATCTTAAAAATGGTTTTGAAATAAATCCCTTCCAGTCTCTATCTACTGAGTCAGATATATTTGTAGGGAGATTACGATGTAACATTGATCTACTCATTCATACTGTAGGTTGGCTATTTAAAATAATGATGTTAACAGGATTATGGTCTTCATAGAATCTAGGACCAAAAAAAAAAAAAAAAAAACCTCAAAAGGTAGGATTGGTAAATATGTCTCTTAAAATTACCCTGGGTACTCAGACCAGTGCAGGTGTTATAATAAATGAATGTATTGGCATCAGGATTTATAAATTTATTTCTTATTAATTTGGCTAATGTTAAGTCACCTGAGCAAATTTAACTCTGAACGCACTATACAGTGGGCTAGAATCTGTATCATGATGGATCTATGAATTAAAATTTTTTTCATATTAAGATTTCTCTTTTTCTTACCCTGCAAAATATGACCTCTTACATTTGGCCTTCTAATCACATGACTCAGTAAATGTTACTATTTGATGGGGCATTTTGGGTTTGAATTTTGACTCAGGAAGGAAGAACATATGGGCCAGGTGTTCATTGAATACAGTGACCAGTTTCATTTACTTCAGGCATATGGGATGTATTTACAGAACATGAACGTAAGCACAGTGATTCTATAAATAAGCCAATTACTTCGGATTTCTTTGGGCTACCAACCTGGGTATTGATGTCATGGGAAACATCTTTTCACTTTGATGTCTACATCTCTTCAGGGCTCTTGGGGTTTCTCATTATCTAATTGTTCAATCCTCCTTTTTCACTCCTACTTCTTGTCTTTTATGATATTATGACCCATTTTGTGATTTTTCAGCATAATATGGTCTCTCAAATGAAGGAAATTTCAATCATTTAGAGTAAAAATAATAAATATCCATATAAAGCAGATTTCTATCGTCACTTGCAGAGCATGTCTGCAGGCTCTGTTGTGTCAGACTTGGACCACACGGAGCCTGCCAGGAGCCTGCCAGGTTCCTCCATCCATGGAATTTTCCAGGCTAGGATACTGGAGTGGGTTGCCATTTCCTCCTTTCTAGGGAGTCTTCTGACCCAAGGATCGATCCCAAATCTTCTTCATCTCCTGCATTGGCAGGTGGATACTTTACCTCATCTGGAAGAGCAATCTACCTTAAAAAGGGCTTCCTAGGTGGTGCTAGTGGCACAGAATCTGCCAGTCAATGCAGGAGAAGTAAGAGATGCAGGCTTCATCCCTGGGTCAAGAAGATCCCCTGGAGAAGGGCATGAAAACCCGCTCCAGTATTCTTGCCTGGAGAATTCCCATGGACTGGGAGCCTGGAGGGCTACAGTCCATAGGGTTGCAAAGAATTGGACATGACGAGGTGACGTAGCATCATCTTAAAAATGGTTTTGAAATAAATCCCTTCCAGTCTCTATCTACTGAGTCAGATATATTTGTAGGGAGATTACGATGTAACATTGATCTACTCATTCATACTGTAGGTTGGCTATTTAAAATAATGATGTTAACAGGATTATGGTCTTCATAGAATCTAGGACCAAAAAAAAAAAAAAAAAAACCTCAAAAGGTAGGATTGGTAAATATGTCTCTTAAAATTACCCTGGGTACTCAGACCAGTGCAGGTGTTATAATAAATGAATGTATTGGCATCAGGATTTATAAATTTATTTCTTATTAATTTGGCTAATGTTAAGTCACCTGAGCAAATTTAACTCTGAACGCACTATACAGTGGGCTAGAATCTGTATCATGATGGATCTATGAAGACGTAAAACAAAATGAAGCTCTACCCAGATGCCTCTTTGACATTGTTCTCTAACTTTGGTAGTAATCCAAATTCCCCATCTGCATTGACTTCTATAGAAAGCATATTGTGTAACAAATTTGTTTCATAGATATTTTGAGTAATTATTAACACATCTACCATGTATTCATTATGGTGATGCTAACCACTTTAAGTCAAAACTCGCAAGATGCTAGTCACATAACAGGGAACTACATTTTTTGTTTATACAGTACTACAGCACAGATGTTCCTGGTGGGGAGTTGAAGTGCTTTGCCCCATTCGCTTAAACATGGTCCAAGTGGATGGGGGCTCTGCCGTTTTCAACCTGTGGCTTCTCATCACAGCAAGGAGGTGACATCATCACAGCTGCTCCCATTCCACAGGGCAAGTCAGTCACATGTCTATATGTAGGTGAAAGGGGGAGAGGATTAAGGAGTATAGCCAGCAACAACTCTCCAGTAAGAAAGGAAAGTATGAAACCTAGAAAAACAGCTAGCCTTCAGCCACCATCCATAGCAAGATGGAATGCTACCAAGGACAAGAGAAATGTTAATGTAATCATTAGAAACCCTTTGCTTTGCCAAGAAAGACTATTTTATGCTAAGAACAGGCATGTATCTTACACTAACAGCGAAAGTTTAAATTATGAAGCATGATGTTTAGATTGCTTTCAATATACAAAGAGATGGCCAGATATGACAATTAACTGCCTGATTGCATTGGTGTAGACAGGCTGACTCCTATAGACCTAAAACATGGATTTTTAATCTGAATTATTTAACTTGCTATACTACAATCTAAAATGGATAAACTCTTCCCTTGTTTATGTTACATAAATATTTATAATATAAATATAATATGAATATGTTTTTTCTCCTTTCCCAAATTATTTCTAATTGATTGAAATAAACAGAGTTTTAATTTTTCTGGATATATAATAGAGCAGGAAAAAAACTCAAACATTTATTTTACAGTTTTAATATCTGTTTATAGAAATACTCAATGATGTAGGAAGAAATTCCATGAGATGTATAAGTTATAGAAAATATCACCCAAAGATAAATATATATTCCTTAGCACATGGTATGTTAGAAACATGGAAATATTTCATGAGCAAAAGATAGAGTGAAGTAAATATTGAAGCTACTTTTCCATAAAAGGACCTGAATTCTGTTTTAGTGTATAATCCACAGTGTGCCCAGGCTTCTTGTTAATGCATTTTTTCCTTGAAGGTGCTTTGACTCATAATTTTCTATTCAATGAAACAAAAAAGCAAACAAAGAACCAAACAAAATATTTAAAGATCAACTTTTGAGTGCAGTTGCCACTATTTTGTTTTTTATTATTATTTTAGAATTTTTCTCCCCATAAGCTGAATTTTTTCAGCCCTGTAAGTAGGAATCATGGCTAAAGCTTTGAGTAGTAACAAGATCCGTTTGACCAGGCCAGAAGAGCTTTTCCTAAGAAGAGAATGTCACATCTAATCAAACAAGTGAGGTAAATGTTCTGAGTATCAACATTTAAGGGCAGGGGATGGATTATGCATGAATATGACAGAATATTGTATAAGATCTAACTGGGTGTTTTATTAATTTACGGTTAGCAAGGGGACATAGGTCTGGCCTAGGACAGTGAATCTGAGTACGCTCAGGGAAGTTTCAGGGAGGTGCCCAGGGAAGGTTCTGGGGCTGTAACCTTCCTCTTTAAAGCTACTGTATTGACCAGCTAGAGTTGGGATGGTGATACAGTGATGACAAGGTGTGTGCATACTCAGTCACTTCAGTTGTGTCAGACTCTTAGCAACCCTATGGACTGTAGCCCGCTAGGTTCCTCTGTCCATGGGATTCTCCAGGCAAGAATACTGGCGTGTGTTGCCATTTACTTCTCCAGAGAATCTTCCCAACCCAGGGACTGAACCAGGGTCTCCTGCATTGCAGGCAGACTCTTTAACATTTGTGCCCTCAGGGAAGCTTGTGCATACTATTGACCTTGGATTTAAATATGAATTCATTGCTTGAGCATACTATTAAGCAATGTGTTAGTTGCTGAGTTGTGTCTGACTCTTTGTGGCCCCATGGACTGTAACCCACCAGGCTCCTCTGTCCATTGGATTTTTCAGGCACGAATTCTGGAGTGGGTTGCCATGCCCTCCCCCAGGGGGTTTTCCCCATACAGGGATCTAACCTGTGTCTCTTGCATCTTCTGCACTCCAGGCAGATTCTCTACCACTGAACTGCTGGGGAAGCCCACAATGATGAGAACAGTTACCGATTAAATACCTTCTCTGTTGGAGGATTAAATATACTTTTATTAAACTTCAGGATGACATTTCACAGATAGTTTTCTTATTCCCATTTTGTAGATATGGACTGACAGTTGAAGGCGGTGGGGTGTTCAAGGCCACATAATTATTTGCAGAAGAGGCAGGATTCAATCCACTTGTGTCTGACCTAGAGCCCTTGCTCTTTTTCCTAGGCTAATCCTTTTCTCTCAGTGAGGTACCCACAACAAACTTTCTGGCGCCTCAGTCAAGTTTATCATTACACTTTTGCAGAAGCTGGGCTCCCTCTTGTTGCAACATTAGTGACCGCCCCAGGCAAGAGCATTTCACTGCACAACGCAGCAATTATTTATGACTTGGAGGTTTGCAGCCTGGGGCTGGTTTACCTGAACTGTTTTGAACAAAAACAAAAGAATCTCTTTTTCTTGGTTGCTCCAGGATTCTGTGATCCAAAGGAAATCGTCTTCTATACGTGATGTGTGGAGGAAGAGTACACACAGAAGAAAGGCCCCTTCCAGGTCAGTGGCCTTGCTTGCTTTGTGTGTTTAATTTTCATGCTAAATCTCATCAACTTCTGCAGTTTCTTTACTGTTACTTACAACTTGCAGAGACTGTCATGGTGGGTAGGAGTGGGTGGGAGATCGGAGGGGTGAACGTGATGGACACCAGCCACTAGCAGGAGGAATGGGCACCATCTCCGTAAGTCAATGTATAGGAAATCTTTGTCCCTGGAATGTTGAAAAAAATTAAACCCTGTGGTGGACATACTCTGTGTTGCTGCCTGTGTCTCCCTTATCGTTTTTCTAAATCTGACTGTTTCTTTAAGACTCAGGTAATGCTTCAACTACTCCAGAAGTCTTTTCTGATCTTTTTATATCCAGGCCCATAGCACCAAACTATACTTCCAAGGCACTCTGTTAATGCTTCTACCAGGTTAGCATTGCAATCAGTTTTTGTGCCTGATCATAATTCAAAACAATGCATGGGTACTATGGTTTTATTTATCTTTACGCTACCAGTACAGTATTTATTTGTATAATAAATATTTGGCGAATACATCCTACATGGAGATATAAGAAAGAGGAAAATCAGACACTGTCTGCCTTGCTTTTCTGCTCCTAAGGCCTAAGTGGAGGGATGCCAGCTTAAATAAAGTGACAAAGTCGATTCTTAGTCAAAGAATTCTGGAGTGGGTTGCCATGCCCTCCCCCAGGGGGTTTTCCCCATACAGGGATCTAACCTGTGTCTCTTGCATCTTCTGCACTCCAGGCAGATTCTCTACCACTGAACTGCTGGGGAAGCCCACAATGATGAGAACAGTTACCGATTAAATACCTTCTCTGTTGGAGGATTAAATATACTTTTATTAAACTTCAGGATGACATTTCACAGATAGTTTTCTTATTCCCATTTTGTAGATATGGACTGACAGTTGAAGGCGGTGGGGTGTTCAAGGCCACATAATTATTTGCAGAAGAGGCAGGATTCAATCCACTTGTGTCTGACCTAGAGCCCTTGCTCTTTTTCCTAGGCTAATCCTTTTCTCTCAGTGAGGTACCCACAACAAACTTTCTGGCGCCTCAGTCAAGTTTATCATTACACTTTTGCAGAAGCTGGGCTCCCTCTTGTTGCAACATTAGTGACCGCCCCAGGCAAGAGCATTTCACTGCACAACGCAGCAATTATTTATGACTTGGAGGTTTGCAGCCTGGGGCTGGTTTACCTGAACTGTTTTGAACAAAAACAAAAGAATCTCTTTTTCTTGGTTGCTCCAGGATTCTGTGATCCAAAGGAAATCGTCTTCTATACGTGATGTGTGGAGGAAGAGTACACACAGAAGAAAGGCCCCTTCCAGGTCAGTGGCCTTGCTTGCTTTGTGTGTTTAATTTTCATGCTAAATCTCATCAACTTCTGCAGTTTCTTTACTGTTACTTACAACTTGCAGAGACTGTCATGGTGGGTAGGAGTGGGTGGGAGATCGGAGGGGTGAACGTGATGGACACCAGCCACTAGCAGGAGGAATGGGCACCATCTCCGTAAGTCAATGTATAGGAAATCTTTGTCCCTGGAATGTTGAAAAAAATTAAACCCTGTGGTGGACATACTCTGTGTTGCTGCCTGTGTCTCCCTTATCGTTTTTCTAATCTGACTGTTTCTTTAAGACTCAGGTAATGCTTCAACTACTCCAGAAGTCTTTTCTGATCTTTTTATATCCAGGCCCATAGCACCAAACTATACTTCCAAGGCACTCTGTTAATGCTTCTACCAGGTTAGCATTGCAATCAGTTTTTGTGCCTGATCATAATTCAAAACAATGCATGGGTACTATGGTTTTATTTATCTTTACGCTACCAGTACAGTATTTATTTGTATAATAAATATTTGGCGAATACATCCTACATGGAGATATAAGAAAGAGGAAAATCAGACACTGTCTGCCTTGCTTTTCTGCTCCTAAGGCCTAAGTGGAGGGATGCCAGCTTAAATAAAGTGACAAAGTCGATTCTTAGTCAAGGAAAAACCAAATCATGACAATAGTAGGAACACCCTGTAGGTACCATCCTAGGAAGTTACTGTTCCACTTCAGTTTGCACATACTAGGTTAACAGTTTGCATTGAGATTTGATATCTGAAGCCATTCAGATTTGTCTATAGAATTGGTTTCTTTCTTTCCATTAAGCACAAAGTTGTATAACCATCCAAGTTGAGGACAACTAAGAAACAGGATGGGCTTCCCTGGTGGCTCAGTGGTAAAGAAACTGCCTGCAATGCAGGAGACTGGGGTTCAATCTTTCCCAGGTGGGAAAGATCCCCTGGAGGAGGGCATGGCAACACTCTTCAGTACTGCTGCCTAGAGAGTCTCATGGACAGAGGAGCCTGACAGGCTGAAGTCCAAAGGGTCTCACAGAGTTGGACACCACCGAGGCGACTCAGCAGCAGCAGCAAAAAAGAAGATATCCAATAAAATATCATTTTAAAAAATAGTCAAAGGACAAAAGTGAACCAATCAGTTGTACTGACATCTGGACACTAGTTTACATCTAGAAGAACTACAGTATGCAAATAAGTTTAGATGCCAAGATAGAAGTGCTCTCTTACAAAGTTCAGTTATTTTCAATTTCTTCCCCTTCATCCTTCTATTTTTGTTGTATATGTATTAAAATTTTGAACTGCAGGCTCTGGAATTAAGCTTCTTGACTACTCATCTCCTTTAGAATGCCCACTACTTTAGTAAACTGAAACTCAATTTGCTCATCAATACAATAAACTAGAAATAATACTACTATCACCCATTTTTGGTGACAATTGAATGAAATAGTGTCTACTTTAAGGATTTGTCATTTTTCACTCCTGGACTTGAATTTTAATACAGAACTTAAAACAGCGTACTGGTATGTTTCATTTTTTGGCATATGTTGTTGTTGTTATTTTATTGAAGACTATCAAAAATGCTGACTTCTAAAATTTTCCTGTTTAAAGAGGTTTCCATTTGTAACAAACACATTTTATTTGCCCAGAGCCCTTATTATTTTTTGTGGACCCTGCTTTGTTGATTATGTTTTTCAAGCTGTGTTTGCTAATCACACAAACCAGTCTGTTGGCCATAGAGATTAGGGGTGAAACAGAATCTTTAACTGAGTCAGTGCTTCCCTGCAGGCAAAGCTGTGAGACCTGCAACTCCAAGAGCACTGCTTTCCCTGCTGTGTAGAAAGAGTCAATCTGAGTAGATGAAGGTGACCTCAAAACCGTAGAGATTGCGGGGCAGAGTGTTCTGACACCCTTTGGTCTCTGGTTCCAGCCACTGTGCTGACCCAGCTGTGCCATGAAATCCTCCTGGTAGCGTGTTTGATTTCAACCTGGGCTTCTATCATTTGTAACTAGAGTCCACTAGTGCAGAAACATGTTGGTATGAGTGTGTGTGTGTGTGCGCACACATGTGTGCATGGGCTCAGTCATGTCCCATTCTTTGCAGTCCCATGGACTGTAGCCCACCAGACTTCTGGGTCAGTGGGATTCTCCAGGCAAAGATACTGGAGTGGGTTGCCATTCTGACTCCAGGAGATCTTCTCTACTTAGGGACTGAACCGGCGTCTCTTGCACCTTCTGCATTGACAGGTGGATTCTTTACCACTCAGCCACCTGGGAAGTCTCACTGGTATAAATGCTCATTGTTATTCAAGGCTAGTAGAATCTGCTCTCCTATTCTTGATATTATTATAACATTGTAAACATAGCTACATTTTAAAACACTCTTCATACATCAATTTAATGGCTGTGTAGTATTCTATCAAACAGCTATATCAAACTTTAATCTTAACCATATGAGGGAAATTTAGATAATTTCTATATATAATAAACCTAAAATTAAAGGATAGAAAGTTCTTGATACATGTTGTTATTTTCAAAAAGAGTCACATTGGCACTGTACAAAAATGCTATTTCATTGCACTATTGCTAACAGTGAGTATTAACACTAAAATATTTTGATATTTTGTGTTGGCAGTATTAAAATTTTCCCACATTTATCTTTTTCCACTTTTCTATTTAGTTCTCATTTCCTATGGATGCATATTGATTCCTTCTTCAAAGTAAACTCATTTACCTTCTGTAACATTCACACTGATTTTTTTTCCCTACAGTTTTTTGGTTTGCTTTAGTATTTGGTCATTTTTTTATATACAAAGTTTTACATTCTGATGCTATCAAAGGCACTTCTCTTTTTCTTTACCTTTTGTTCATCACTGTTAACCGTAAAAGATTTTCCTATGCTGGAGATCAGATAAATATTCACCTATATTTTTTTCTCTCTTAAAATAAATATTTAAACATTTTTCACTAAGTCATCAATCTAGAATTCATTTTCTCCAAAAAAACTTGTTAGTGGTTAGAGGACAACTTATTGAATAATTCATTTTTTCACTCAATTATCTATAATAAGATATAATCACACAGTATACTTTCAATAAATATTCAATGTATAATAAAGTTGCTGTTGACTATTCCATAAGGACACAAAGGGGGTGAACTTAGATTTCACAAAGAAAGGAAACCTAAACACAGACTCTTTTAAAAAAGATTCTGCATCTTGAGCTGGGAGTGAGCAGCGCTGCATGTAGGGTTCTCATTGATTGGACAGTGATATTGCATCTTATCTGTTGTATATTTCTGGTGTGAACAAATGATAGATAATATGCAAGTAGAGAAAATGTTGACATATTCTTAAAGTGGGCTTTTTGCCTTGCATATACCTAGGTATTTTTGGAAATGTCATGGGAATGAGAAACAAGAAGTCTGAAAAGCTTGTCCTGAAAATATAAGGGTGCTAGAGAGAAAAACTTACCTTCTTTTCATTTTTTGTAAATAGTTAATCAATAATAGAACTCTGTGTGTCTGTGGAGGAGGAAAAAAACAGAGGCTTGCTTGTTTATTGTACATCTAGAATTTCATAATAAAATATCCAGAACTAAGGGAATAAATGTTTAACTTTATGTTTATAAAGTTAAGTACAGTGTTTTCAAGAAACAATGGTGATCACAGTATGTCACTGAAAATGAAGATTGTTAATGTTATAGTCTTTATTGCCTCTGGCTAACAATCTCCCATCTTCTTCTATAGGAAAGAATGAAAAGGGGCAAAGCAGATGTCTTCAGAAATATTAATGAGGAAATCTGAAAAGAGAAAATAGCAAAGACATGAAAAATAGCAGGCTATGTCAGCAGCAATAGTGGGGGTAATAGTTTTGAATAGATTGAACCATTTGCAGTCATTGTATGAAAAACTAGTTAAATCTAATATAACTTGTTTTTTTTTTTTTACATTTCTGAAGATCCCATAAAAATAACATAAATACTTTTTTGGGACAAATTTATTTATTTATTGGTTTATTGATTTATTCATTTATTTTATCTCCAGACTGAACCTTATGAAACTGTCTTTTTGAGGTCATGAATAGTCCACCATCAGCAATTTATGACAGTTAAATATACCATTCTAAAGGAGATCAGTCCTGGGTTTTCATTGGAAGGTCTGATGCTAAAGCTGAAACTCCAATACTTTGGCCACCTCATGCGAAGAGTTGACTCACTGGAAAAGACTCTGATGCTGGGAGGGATTGAGACTCTGATGCTGGGAGGGATTGGGGGCAGGAGGAGAAGGGGACAACAGAGGATGAGATGGCTGGATGGCATCACCAACTCGATGGACATAAGTTTGAGTGAATTCTGGGAGTTGGTGATGGACAGGGAGGCCTGGCGTGCTGCAATTCATGGGGTCACGCCTGGGTGACTGAACTGAACTGAACTGATAAGGTGTTGGTAACCTTGTATTATTAAGAATATAGGAAAATTTAGAGAATTCTCTAAATTCATTAATCTAAGCAATGCAAATGAAGTAATCAGGCTGGCTATTTAATTGGGAGACAGTACATATGCAAAGTTCTAGAAATAGGACTTTGAAATTGGTCTGTCTGGGCCCTGGCTCCACTAGTTACCTGCCATATGCTACTAGAGAAATAATTTAAACCCCAGTCTTACTCAGTTTCTTTATCCATAAAATGGGGCTATTATGACATTTTGATTTTACTTGTTTGACTCACTATGAATGGAATGCTAGATTTCTAACATTTCTAAAAAAAATAGATAGGCACAAACAACAAAGGTTGTACAGGGAAATATAGCAATATCTTGTAATGACCTATAATGGAGAATAATTTCAAAAATAATATATGTGTATATGTATAACTAATCACAAAAAATTCTACTTTTTGAAATTTAGTTATGTTTATCTTTTGGCCTGTTTTTCTAAATGTCCTATGGATATCTAATAACAATGTATGAGATACAAAATTTTAAATGTATTTGTGTAGGATATAAGATTAATATAA
>SJYC01151003.1:0-12524 GCA_006408675.1 Madoqua kirkii | reverse complement strand
ATTTGTGCACTTAAAATGTTTAATTTGCATTCTTTTATAATTTCTAAATTATATTTATAAATATATTAATTTCATAATTTATATTTGTATAATTTATACATGTACATATTAGTTAACTGCACAGACATTATACATTCACAATGTTTGAGGAAAGATCAAATAAGATAATCAAAGTAATCAACAAAGTGCTTGACACTTAGTAAGCGCTCTGTAAATGTTAATTATTTTTAACCAGCTTTATTGAGGTATAATTTGCACCATAAAATTAATCCATGGTAAGTGGATTTAGTAGTTTTTCATAAATTTAAAGGGATGTGCAGCAACAAGTATGATGTAGAAATAAGACATTTCTCTTTTGTCCATTTGCAGTTAATTTCTGTTCACATGCCCAGTTCAGATAAATGTTGACCAGCTTTCGTCTCTCTAGATAAGCATTTTCCTTAAAAAGCTACATAAATTGAATCATGCAATATGTAGTTGTTTGTGTTCAGCTTATTTTATGTAGTGTAATAGTTTTGAAGTTTTACTGCATTGTAGCATGTAGCAGTAGGTTGTTTTTATTCCGTATATCATTCCCTGCCTTTTTTTAATCTATTCATCACTTAATGGTTGTTTACAGTTTGGGAATATTGTGAAAAGAGCTTCTATGAACATGCAAGTTTTACGAGAACATATGTGTTCGTTCCTCTTGAGAACTTCTAGGTTGAATAGTAAATCTGTGCTTAATTTCTAAAGAAACTGTCAAATAAATTTCCTAGGTGCCTGCACCATTTTATGTTCCCACCAGGAGTGCATGAGGGTTCAAATTTTTTTCACATCCTTACTACCACTTGCTTTGTCTTTTTTATTATAGCCATTTTGTGTAAAATTGTGTCTAACTGTGATTTTTAACTTAACATTTCCCTAAAGGCTAATGAGGTTGAAAGTTTCTTTTAAATGTAGCACTAGTGGTAAAGAACCCGCCTGCCCAATGCAGGAGACATGAGAGACTCAGTTTCGATCCCTGGGTCAGGAAGATCCCATGGAGGAGGGCATGGCAACCCATTCTAGTATTGCCTGGAGAATCCCAAGAAGAGAGGAGCCTGGTGGGCTACATTCCATAGGGTGGTTAAGAGTTGGACACAACTGAAGTCGCTTAGTATGCACACTCATTAGCTTTTGGTACATATATACACATACATATATATATATATATGTATATATATATCTTTTGGTGAAATATGCTTTCAAAAATTGTCCACACTCTTTAGTTGAACTGTTTATCTTTTAATTGTTGAATCATGTGTTCTTTTTGTATTCTGAACATAATTTCTTAATACAATGTATGATTTATAAATATTTTCTCCCAGTCTGTGGTTTCTCTTTTCATTTTCTTAATAGTGTCTTTTGAAGAGCGAAAAATGTTCACTTACAGTTGAATTTATGAATTTTTAGTAGATTTATATTTTTGTGTCACATCTAATACATTTTTGTCTAACCAAAATCACAGAGGTTTTTATTTACTCTTTTAGGCAGATATAGTTTGCATAGAACATATTAGTTTCATGGATAAAAATATTTGTGTATATTGCAAAATAGTTGCCATAATGAGATCTTTCTCTTCTAGAAAGTTTCTATTTTTATAGTAGTCATACAGTTTTAGTTCTTACATATTTGTTCTCTTTCAGTTAATTTTTGTGTATGGTGTGTAGTAAGGATCTAAATGCTTTCTTCTTTTCCTTGTTTTTACATATGTGTGTCCTGTTGTCTCAGCAGGATTTGTTGAAGACACTATCCTCTCCCTCATTGAATTGTGTTGGCATCTTTATTGAAAGCACATTGACCATACTAGAAGGATTTATTTCTGAAGTTTCAATTCTGTTCCATTGATTGGCAAGTCCATCCTTAGGTTGATAAACCTCAGCCTGTAAAACCTTAGCTTTGTAGCGAGATTTGAAATTTTTTGTTGTTGTTCAGTAGTTAAGTCATGTCCAACTCTTTGTGACCCCATGAACTGTATGTAGCACACCAGGTTTCTCTGAAATGGGCAAATTCCAATTTTCTCCAACTTTTTTTTTTCAAAATTGTTTTGACTATTCTGAGTTCTTTTAATTGCCATATATATTTTAGTATCAACTTATCAATTTATAAAAAAATTCCTGCCATTTTTGATCAAAATTACATTGATCTACAGATAAATTTGGCAGAGAATTATAAATTTTAACAATATTAAATCATTCAGTTTATGACCATAAAATATCTTTTTATTTAAACCTCTTAAAATTTTCTCTCAGTAATATTTTGTAGTGTACAACAGCTACAGTTTTAAATTAGATTTATTCCTAAATATTTTATTCTTTTTGATTTTCATGCTGATGCAGTTCTTCCTAGTTTTTCTTTTGATTAGTTGTTGCTTGTGTATAAAATCAGTCCTGAATATTCATTGGAAGGACTGATGCTGAAGCTGAAGCTCTAACACTTTGGCCACCTGGTGCGAAGAACTGACTCATTGACCCTGATGCTGGGAAAAATTGAAGACAGGAGGCGAAGGGGATGACAGAGGATGAGATACTTGGATGGCATCACCTACTGGATGGACATGAGTTTGAGCAAGCTCTAGGAGCTGGCAAGGGACAGGGAAGCCTGGCGTGCTGCAGTCCAGGAGGTCGCAAAGAGTCATATATGACTGAGTGACTGAATTGAACTGAGTGAATAAAAATACAGTTGATTTGTGTAAGCTGATCTTGTGACTTTCTTAAATTTGTAAGTTGTACCAATTTAGGATATATAGTTTTTACATATATTGTATATGCTGCTGCTATTGCTGCTGCTAAGTCGCTTCAGTCGTGTCCAACTCTGTGCGACCCCATGGATGGCAGCCCACCAGGCTCCCCCATTCCTGGGATTCTCCAGGCAAGAACATTGGAGTGGTTGCCATTTCCTTCTCCAGTGCATGAAAGTGAAAAGTGAATGGGAAGTCGCTCAGTCGTGTCCTACTCCGAGCGACTCCATGGACCGCAGCCTTCCAGGCTCCTCCGTCCATGGGATTTGCCAGGCAAGAATACTGGAATGGGTTGCCATCGCCTTCTCCAATATTGTATATATATATTTATGTATGTATGTATAATATACCACATACAGGATGGTGTTATCCTCAAAGACAGTTTTACTTATTTCTTTCAATACATGTGCATGTTTAGTCACTCAGTCATGTCTGACTCTTTGTGACCCCATGGACTGTTTCTTGCCAAGCTCTCTGTCCATGGAATTTTCCAAGCAAGAATATTGGAATGGGTTGCCATTTCCTACTCCAGAGATATTCCCAACTCAGGGATCAAACCTACATCTTCAGTGACTCCTGCACTGCAGACAGATTCTTTACTGCTGATATATATACCTTTATTTTTTCTCATTTGTAGTTTTACTTATTTCTTTCAATACATGTGCATGTTTATCACTCAGTCATGTCTGACTCTTTGTGACCCCATGGACTGTTTCTTGCCAAGCTCTCTGTCCATGGAATTTTCCAAGCAAGAATATTGGAATGGGTTGCCATTTCCTACTCCAGAGATATTCCCAACTCAGGGATCAAACCTACATCTTCAGTGACTCCTGCACTGCAGACAGATTCTTTACTGCTGATATATATACCTTTATTTTTTCTCATTTGTTTGTTGCAGTTTAAATCCAGTACAGTATTGAGTAGACCTGAGTTATATTACACATTTTTGTCTTGTTTCCAATATTAGGCAAAGCATTTATCTTCTACAAGTAAGTGTGGTGATAGCTCTGGGCTTTTTGCTGATGCTCTTTTTTAGGTTGAGGAACATTGTTTCTATTTGCTTTTCATTTGCTAAGAGTTAAAAATATTTTTTATTATGAATAGGAATTGGACTTTTTCAAATGCTACTGTTGTCTATTGAGAAGAGCATATGATTTTGTCCTTTACTATATTAATATGATATATTACACAAAATGACTTTCAGATTTTAAGCCAACCTTGCATATCTGGGTCATGTCATAAAACTCTTTTTATATATTGCTGCTTATTTCCTTTCTTTGGTATCACAGTTGTGCAAAACCCCCCTTAAAGTAAGTAGAAGTATTTGATAGTTGATTCTTATGAATGATTGATTTCTTGTCTCCAATATATGCTTTTTATTTTTTTACTCTTTTAAATTTTTTAAGTCTTTTTTAATATTTTAGTATTTTTTAAAAAATTGGAAGATAATTGCTTTACCAGTGTTGTGTTGGTTTCAGCTGGACTACAACATGAAGAAGAGTAGATATCTCCCTCATGAGCTTCCATCTCCTGTCTTATGCCACCCCTCTAGGTCCTCGCAGAGTGCCAGGCTGGGCTTCCTATGTTATATAGCAGATTCTCCCTAGTTACCTATTTTATGTGGGTAGTGTGTGTGTGTGTGTGTGTATGTGTGTGTGTGTGTGTGTATATATATATATATATATGAAAGAAATGGCAACACACTCCAGTAGTCTTGCCTGGAAAATCTCATGGACGGAGGAGCCTGGTAGGCTGCAGTCCATGGGGTCACTAAGAGTCGGACACGACTGAACGACTTCCCTTTCACTTTTCACTTTCATGCAATGAAGAAGGAAATGGCAACCCACTCCAGTGTTCTTGCCTGGAGAATCCCAGGAACGAGGGAGCCTGATGGGCTGCCATCTATGGGGTCGCACAGAGTCAGACACGACTGAAGCGACTTAGAAGCAGCATACACACACACACACACACACACACACACACACAATGTTCTCAATTCGTGCTATCCTCTCCAATATATTCTAAGTCAATCTTGTTGGAAGGTTTATCAGCACCAGGAACGATTACTGACTGCTGTGACTTCCTGTCTCCCATACAAACCTGCATGTCTCTGTCCTCTGTCTTTGTCTTTTCTTCCTCATTTCAGTGAAGATTCTTCTGCATGCTGTGGAAGCAGAAAGGCATTTTAAGTATTCTCAGAAAACGATGACTTTATATTAGCAGTCTTAACTAAAATAGTCACTTTTGGTTAGTGCCCTGATGTCCTGTATAATACATTCAAAATGTCCTGATCACTTAACTGACTTCCACCTACATGATTTTGTGGTTTAGCTGCCACTCTATTACCTCTGTAAACAGGCTGACCATTGCTCATGGCATGCTAAGCATTCATGCGGAACACGCTACTCTCTGGTATACCCAACACTTCTGTTCCCGCCAGCAAGAATCAGTTGTGCAAGTTTCTTAAACTGTTTATTTCAGATGCACTTGTTACTGGAGTTAGATAACTTATTAAATACTTGAATGAATGAAATGGGAAAGAAATAGATTTTTCCATGGAAAATAGCTTTAAAATATTGAAAAGACACTGCAAAGAAGAGAGATTTTAAAACTTATATTGAATTAGTCTAGTGAGATAGTTGTAAAATATGGGAACAAAATAAAACTTGTGATTCTACATTGTTTGCTCCTTGCAAGTACTGGTAAGTTCTAGTTTAACTTAGAAGAATTTCAAAAATAACCCTGAAATCCATAGATAAGTCTTTATGGGAATTGTGCAGAGAATGGGTCCAATTAGCACACCCAAATTTAAGAATTCCAAAGATGTTAGTTCTAGGCCTTCCCAGATAGCACAGTGGTAAAGATCTGCCTGCCAATGCAGGAGACCCAGGAGACACAGGTTAGATCCCTGGGTTGGGAAGATCCCCTAGAATAGGAAATGGCAACCGCCTGCAGTATTCTTGCCTGGAAAATTCCATGGACAGAGGAGCATGGTGGACTGCAGTCCATGGGGTCACAAAGAGTTGGACATGACTGACCACATACACACACACATACACAGAGCAGAAGACTAGAAAATGAGTGTACAATAGTAAGCTATATATGATGTATTTGTGTATACACATACATTTCCTACATGAAATGACTTTTTTCAATAAATGGTCTATAAATCATAATTGTATCACTGAGTCATATAAGAAGTCTTGCACTAAACTTTCCAACATTCCCATGATTTGGATGTTGGGTACACTACTTCATTGTTTTCTTGCTATGAAATATGCCTTCAGATTGGAATGAAGCACAATAATAGAGCATGTGATTTAGAGAAAGTAAAACAATGCTACTTTGCTTCTATAATTTGAAGGTAAGGACGAATATGGGAGATAAATAGCTAGTTCTAACTTAGATGCATTCATATCTCTCCCAAGGGGGAAGAGTTTTTGAGGATCAAGATGAGCTACTGGAGTTTCTTTGCCAATTGCAATGGTTTTTGGAACCTGAGGTAGAGAATAAAATAAAGAGATCTGAAAGCATAACAAATGATCAGTGAAAGTGCTAGTTGCTCAGCGTGTCCGACTCTTTACGACACCATGCCTCCCAGGTTTCTCTGTCCATGGAATTCTTCAGGCAAGAATGCTGGCTGCTAAGTCGCTTCAGTCGTGTCCGACTCTGTGCGACCCCAGAGACGGCAACCCATCAGGCTTCCCCGTCCCTGGGATTCTCCAGGCAAGAACACTGGAGTGGGTTGCCATTCCTTTCTCCAATGCAAGAAAGTAAAAAGTGAAAGTGAAGTCACTCAGTCATGTCTGACCCTCAGAGACCCCATGGACTGTAGCCTTCCAGGCTCCTCCATCCATGGGATTTTCCAGGCAAGAGTACTGGAGTGGGGGTGCCATTGCCTTCTGGAGTGGGTAGCCATTCCTTTCTCTCGGGGATCTTCCCAAGCCAGGGATTGAACCTGAGAGGTCGGGCATGTTCAGGCATGTCGCTACGAAAAGCCCCAGAAAAATGTCATGAAAGGTCCCGGCGGTGGGCCACTGCCCAAACAGGAACCGGAAACGGACCAAACTTCCGGGAACCAACCCCATGGCCTGGCCCAATCAAGTGCCAATCACCACTACAGCCCGCACTTCCTACCTTATGTGGGAGGACCTGGCTTGAACGCCAGCCCTGACTATTAAACCCCCTTCCCAAACCCCATACCTCGCAGACTCCCTTCCCTTGCCCGCTCCCCGCTGGGAGTCTGCCTGAGAGCGACCGCCCAATAAAGGTTTCCATTGAGGTCCTTAGAGGTGGCTTTTTCTTCCCTCGGCGTTTCTAACAGAACCCAGGTTTTCTGCCTTGCAGGCAGATTCTTGACTGTCTGAGCCACCAGGAAAGCCACAAATGGTGAGAGAGAGGGTTAATTTTTAATTTGAAACAAGACTCCAAGAAAGCAAATTTTAAATCAAATGAAAGAGTTAAGCTCCTCCACGGTAATAAACTCTCAATGAAAAGCAGCGTCGTCTGGGAATCCATTCTTGTGTCACTCACTGCTCTATTATGCAGAGAAATATTCATCTGGAGCCAAAGTCCTTTTCTTGTGCCTTTGATTCTTCTTTTTCTGGCAGTAGTTTGGCCAAAGACTTTTGGTAGGTGTATAAACTTGAGAAAAAGACCGTTTTGTTAGATGATGTCCTTCCATTTAATTAAGAATCAAATTTTTAGTCTCATCGCAATCTGATGAGGCCATTATCTTAATATGATAAAGATAGGAAATGTTTTTTTAAAAAGACAACTTTCGGAGGACAAGGAACAACCCGCCTTTTCCTCTGCTAAACCTCCATTATTCGCGCGTGAAGAAGCAGTAACAAAGCCCTCAGTGTTCTCTTTGGGCCTCCTTAAGAGCCCATTCTGTCTGTAAGAAGCTTTCTATTGCTAATGTGGGCTGAGTCACTGACAAAGGCCCGCGTTAATGGTCTGCTTTAAGACTCTAATCTCTGGAAGGGGAGCATTTTCTTGGATGGCTTTGTGATGTGCTTGTCAAACATTTTAAACCATTTAGCAGAAAGAAGCATTGTGAAGATAAGACACAACACGGCCAGTTCTTTGCGTGCATCTGCCAACGGGGTAATGCGATGATCCTTCTGGGCCCTGGTGGCTCAAGCACAAATGCAAACTCATGTGTGGAGTTACATCTTGTGACAGGGTTTTGATGTTTTGCCTATTAAATACGTAGTTTTGACTGGGCTTACTGGCTTCCATTGCATCTGCTTTCTTGCAGAATATATTATTAATGTTTCATCCTAAATAATATTCTTTCTGATTAACCTTAAACTTCTATCGGAAGGCTAATAAAGTCAGATTATTACAAGCATGCTTTTTTATAATCTCCCCCAAAACACTGAAACACAGAAAAAAAAAAACAAAAAACAAAAAACGAATGGAATCTCCCTTTTCTTGCCAGTTGAAGATTCATTTTCAGCTTCTTCTTTCTAAGCCCAATACAGTAAATATTCTGTTAGTTTGTTTCCATATGGGATAATGATTTTAATACTCATTTGTTCAGGAGATTAATGTACCTATTGTTCTTACTTAGCAATGCATTTGCTTAATGACTGCCAAGCATTGCTCTTAAAAAATCACATTAACCACATTATCCATGGTGCTTGCTGGGCTTGCAAGAAATAAAAAACTTAAAATGGTCCATTTTCAAGAATAGCTAGCTTAGAGTGAGAGCTTGCTGATCCAATAGCCAATAGCTGGTAGCTGCAAGATTTACAAACTAGAAAGTCTGGGCAAACAAAGGGAGGGCAGGTGCCTATAACTGTCACACAGTGAAATCCTGTTGGTGAATTCAAAACATAAGAACAAGAATAGGTGCCCAGGAAAAGAGGAAATAAGATGTCAGAGAGGGGCCATGAAGAGGGAGGGATCAAACAGAGGTGACATCTGGGAAGATCGTTCTCCCCACAGTACTCAACCAATGAGGAACTGGGAGAGGAACTTGCATGATACAGATAAGATACTCCCTGTAACAACTCTGGGTGTGCTTACCCACCAGACACCTGATCTTGCAAGACCATCATTAAAGCCTTGCTTCCCTCTGTACCTCGTGTCTCCAAGTCCATTCTTTCAGTTTGGACTGGTGAGCATGTTTCTCATAGGCTCAGAGATACAACTTGCCATAGCAAATGGAACTTCATCCTAAGAACCACAGATGATCAATATTTTTATCCATCTTTTATATAAATTGGAAAAGAAGGATGAGAGGAAAAGGCTTTAGACTTAACTTAGAGCAGGAATTGAGTCTACACACACACACATACAAAACCTCCCTGGTGGCTCATATAGTGAAAAAAACTGCTTGCAATGTAGGAGACCCAGTTTTGATCCCTGGGTCAAGAAGATCGTCTGGAGAAGGAAATGGCAACCCGCTCTAGTATTCTGCCTGGAGAACCTCAAAGACAGAGGAGCCTGGTAGGCTACAGTCCATGGGGTCACAAAGAGTTGGACAGGACTGAGCGACTAAGCATAAGCACATATATCTGTGAAATGATACGTTTCCTGCTTTACACTCTACCAGTAAACAAGACTTTTCCAAATAAAGATTTCTGAGTCCAGGTGAAACAAAGCCAGCTACTCGGAAGCCATCAGCTACTTCCTCCCTGGGAAGCACTGACAAGCTAGGGGGATGTGAGAGGCTGCCCTCAGTCACATTCACTATCTCTTATGGTAAACAAGGGATTAGTATATGAACAATAAAGAAGGCAGGACTAGCCTCGGATAGCTAGATGCATTGAAAGAAATAATTTCAGCAAGCCCAGATGTTTGCATCTTCCTGTATACAGAAGGTTGTTTAATCTCTTCATATAAGAGATTTAATTTTCTCCTAATTAACAATAGTCTTTTAATATTCAGATTATCTGCCACTTGCTATAAACTTGTATATGGCCTGGCCCCTCCCCTGCCTCCTCAAAGTCAGCTCTCTCAGGGTCACCTGAGATGCTGTCTCCAGGGCTGAGTCCTAACATTCCCATGGAATAAAACCTAACTCTCAGCTTTTAGGTTGCACATATTTTTTTGGTGGACATATCTAAGACCTTGTTTATTCTCACACCATCTGCAGGAACTTGCAGAGAGAAGGCAACATTTATTACTTCCTGTTTTGGTTATAAAATGAAGGCAAGAGCTGGGGGTAGGGTGGGAGCAGTGAACTCCGGAGTCAATGAGTTCCCAGAAATACGCTAATATCTTCAACACTTTTTCTTTTCGTCTCTTTCCTTTTCCTCTCTCTTTTTTTCTTTTCCATCTCCTTTTCCTCTATTTTGTTCTTACCTTTTCCTCTCTTCCTCCGTATTACCCATGAGTAGTGATTAATGCATAGTACTTAGGAACGTACAAGACTCAACTGGCTACTGACCCTAAGGACTAAGCAGATCCTCTCCTTCTATCCTCTTAGACTAATTATCCAGCAACATTCCCCCTGACCTAACAGTTATATTTCTTGGAATTAAGAACAATAGAAGGCAGTGTTCTGGAATCTAATGCTGCAAATAAGAGCTCCTGGTTATTATTAAGCAGTCTGTTAATAAAAACTATTCCTAGCAGACTTGCAAATTTATTGGCATTTAGTTTTTCTGAACAGAAATGCTTTTCTTTAATGCATAATTTATAATTTAGATTTTTTAAAAGTTATTCTGTAATAATTTTCAGACAGAATTTTCAAGACGAGATATCTCATTTATATAACTATTCAGAAATTCTGACAAAATGGTTTACTGTTCTGTTTCTTAGTTAGTTCAGTCAATCAGTCGTGTCCGACTCTTTGCGACCCCATGAATCACAGAAAGCCAGGCCTCCCAGTTTATCAACCAACTCCCGGAGTTCACTCAGACTCAACGTCCATCGAGTCCATGATGCCATCCAGCCATCTCATCCTCGGTCGTCTCCTTCTCTTCCTGCCCCTCAATCCCTCCCAGCATCAGAGTCTTTTTCAATGAGTCAACTCTTCGCATGAGGTGGCCAAAGTACTGGAGTTTCAGCTTCAGCATCATTCCTTCCAAAGAAATCTCAAGGTTGATCTCCTTCAGAATGGACTGGTTGGATCTCCTTGCAGTCCAAGGGACTCTCAAAAGTCTTCTCCAACACCACAGTTCAAAAGCATCAGTTCTTCAGCACTCAGCCTTCTTCACAGTCCAACTCTCACATCCATACACGACCACAGGAAAAACCATAGCCTTGACTAGATGGACTTTAGTCGGCAAAGTAATGTTTCTGGTTTTGAATATACTATCTAGGTTGGTCATAACTTTCCTTCCAAGGAGTAAGTGTCTCTTACTTTCATGGCTGCAATCACCATCTGCAGTGATTTTGGAGCCCAGAAAAATAAAGTCTAACACTGTTTCCACTGTTTCCCCATCTGTTTCCCATGAAGTGATGGGACCAGATGCCATGATCTTTGTTTTCTGAATGTTGAGCTTTAAGCCAACTTTTTCACTCTCCTCTTTCACTTTCATCAAGAGGCTTTTTACCTCTTCTTCACTTTCCGCCATAAGGGTGGTGTCATCTGCATATCTGAGGTTACTGAAATTTCTCCCGGAAATCTTGATTCCAGCTTGTATTTCTTCCAGTCCAGTGTTTCTCATGATGTACTCTGCATATAAGTTAAATAAGCAGGGTGACAATATACAGCCTTGAAGAACTCCCTTTCCTATTTGGAACCAGTCTGCTGTTCCATGTCCAGTTCTAACTGTTGCTTCCTGGCCTGCATACAGATTTCTCAAGAGCAGGTTAGGTGGTCTGGTATTTCCATCTCTTTCAGAATTTTCCACAGTTTTCTGTTTCCTAAGAGATATCAAAATCTGCCTATCCTCTTATGATCCTCATTAACTCCCTCCCAATCCTCCTACCACCAAAAACAAGTTAAAGCCTCAAAATATATGCTTTCATTCAATGGATTCATACACATTTTAAAAATGTACTAGTTGTTTTTGTTCAGGGTTATTATTTACTTACTTCTCATTTTCACTTCTTTTGATGTTGTTTTATAATCTTTCTCCATCGTCGCAGTATCCCAATGGGTGATAATCCACATGGATCCTGTTTAGCCAAGAAATAGATGTTAACCCAAACTAGGCCAATCAAAGTCTTTAGCTCTGATATTTTCACCCAGGACACAGTAATGGAAGAAAAATGAATCATCAGGACTGACTTATCCTTGCAAGAATGTAGCCATTAATTTCTGCCCTCATTCCTGTCCTTTCTAAGTCTTAGATACTAAGTTTTACTTACCATTTCACTCCTGTGTTTCCACTAAATTTCCTTTGTGTTTCCTTAGCTAGAGTCAGATACTGTTGCTAATAGCCAATGACCCTATCTGTTACTCATCTACTTCCTTTCTGTATGGTTTCCATTCCTTTTTCTTCCTCTTTCTGTCTTCCTCTCCACCTGCCCCCTGCACTTTATTACTATTCTGACATTTTTCTTTCTGTGGTTTGGAGACTTTCAATAATGGATGAAGAATGAAAAAAGCTATGACAAAAATAGAAAAAATGTTTCGAAGGTGTTTAATCAGGGTTAGTTAATTTTTCTTTCTGATTAAAAATTGAGAGTGCCATAACCATATCTTGTGTATAATTCCAAGTCTTATCTGAGTACATATGGTACTATTATTAATAGCAAAAAAAAAAAAAAAGCAATTTAATCCTCCTGTAAAAACTATGCCATGCCTTCAACTATTTTACAATTTTGGCCCATTAAAACACATTTATAGCTTATCTAA
>SJYC01151002.1:0-11813 GCA_006408675.1 Madoqua kirkii | reverse complement strand
CATATGTAAAATAGATAGCCAATGGGAATTTGCTGTATGGCTCAGGAAACTCAAACAGGGGCTCTGTATCAACCTAGAGGGGTGGGGTGGGGAGGGAGATGGGAGGGAGGTTCAAAAGGGAGGGCATATATGTATACCTATGGCTGATTCATGTTGAGGTTTGATAGAAAACAGCAAACTTCTATAAAGCAATTATCCTTCAATTAAAAATAAATTCATTAAAAAAAGATTCTTGACCTTAAACTGTTAAGCTGGGTATGATTTTACCTTTTAAAAAATAATCTTGTAACATAGTTCTGGTGAATTGGGAATTTCTAGAGCTATATTAACTTACTTTTTAATGTTTTTTAAAATATGGATCATTTTTAAAGTCTTTGTTGAATTTTTTGCAGTCCTCCCAACCAGGGATCCAACCCACACCCCCTGCACTGGAAGGTGAAGTCTTGATCATTGGGCTACTAGGGAAGTCCATGTGTGTTTTATGATTGTTAGCCACTTAGTCCTGTCTGTCTCTTTGCAACCCCATGGACTGTAGCCCACCAGACTCCTCCGTTCAAGGGATTTCCTAGGCAAGGACATTGGAGTTGGTTGCCATTTCCTCCTCCAGGGGATCTTCCTGACCCAGGGATTGAACCCTGGTCTCTCACATTGCAGGCAGACTCTTTACCATCTGAGCCACCAGGGAAGCCCTAACATGTTAAATCTATGTTTGATGATGAAACAACTTCCCTGGTGGCTCATCGGTTAAGAAACCACTTGCACCTTGCCAATGCAGGAAAAGTGGGTTCAATCCACTAGCTGAGAAAATCCCCTGGAGAAGGAAATGACAAGCCACTCCAATATTCTTGCCTGGAAAATCCCGTGAACAGAGGAGCCTGGTGTGCTACAGACTATGGTGTTGCAAGAGTTGGACATGACTGAGCAACTCAGCTACCACCACCACCAGCATGATGATGGAGATCTTAGGTATCATCTACAAACAGCAGGGGCAATTGTAAAACAGTAAATAGTAGTTACCCTGTATCACTTCTCCAGTCATACTATCTAGGTATTAAGTGTTCAAACCTTTTTCCTTTGGCTTTATGTTTGCACAGGAAGATTTTCCATTGGGAATAAATTCTTCTGATTTTTTCCAATCCTTTATTCAGGCCTCACTAAAGAAAGTGACATAACTTTCTGATGGGGAGACTGGCAGAAAAACTTAGACAAATTTTAGAAGTAATATAATTCCTTTTTCCTGGTGCTCTTCAGGATTAGCTGCTTTCATCTTGCCGCTGCTAAGTCGCTTCAGTCGTGTCCGACTCTGTGCGACCCCAGAGATGGCAACCCATCAGGCTTCCCTAACCCTGGGATTCTCCAGCAAGAACACTGGAGTGAGTTGCCATTTCCTTCTCCAATGCGTGAAAGTGAAGCCGCTTGGTCGTGTCTGAGTCTTCGAGACTCCATGGACTGCAGTCTACCAGGCTCCTTCGCCCATGGGACTTTCCAGGCAAGAGTACTGGAGTGGGTTGCTGTTGCCTTCTCTGGCTTTCATCTTAGAGACTTTATGGGGGTAAGTGCTAAAAATGAGAGGATTACCATTTATCTGCATTGTCAGTGAATCCACTGAACTAACAATCCTAGAGCTTCATTTCCAAAGAGCTTTGTCAATAACAAAACTTGATATGTTGAGTTCCTTTGCTTACATCTATCTCTCAACTGGTTTAGAACATGGATGGGGAAAAGGAGAGTTCTATTATTAGTCTCTCAAATCCTAGACCCAAGAAAAGGAGCTACTGTCTCAGACTTTTGTATATAAAGACATAATTTGCTTTTGGCTTACTTTAATACCAATTAATAAGATATGTTCCAAGAATGCCTGAATAGAAATTGAAATGAATTCAGAATAAATTTATACAACAGAGCTACCATGTGGAACAGAAATATCTATTTGATTATCTAGTTAAGCCTTAACTATTTACTTGTAGGAGACAAAGCTTTGTTCTATTTATATTGCATTGGAAAATGTCTAAAGGGCTTTTTCTGTTTCTGGACTGTGATTTATATTATGGGGTGTGTCCAATGCCCTGTATTTGTTGTTGTTGCCCTGTACACCTTTTACAATTACAGGGAGTTTTTTGCTCAGTGTGGTAAGGTAGGGTTAGGCAAGTTGCAGATTTTTTTAATACAGTTGCAGACATTTGAAGAATACTAGATAAAACAACCCAAGACTGATACCATGAAGAGTCTCCAGTGGTTATATGCCATACTTTATATCCTATAGAAGTGATTATATGATTTTTCTTATGTAGTATTTTTTAAGCTTCTATGTTAGACTTGTCTGCTTAGTCCAATTAAACATTTACCAGGGAATTGTTCCAATTTTACATGCAGCACACATATGAGAATAATGGACAGAGCTAGTATCACTGATTTTATAATATAAAAGTATGATTATTTGAAATGTGCAGTGCAATTACTGATTCCATGAATCCCCAGAGAGACTGTCAAGTAGCCTGTTAAGGGAAATCCAAGTTATCTGTTACTTCAGTAAAGGAGACTTCTACCTTGGGAATCTTTGTAGCTTTTTAGAAGACAAGGGGTAGATGGAACATTTATAAGACTTTGAGGGTTCTGGTTAAAGGCACATCTGTAAGTGTGGGGTAGGGGGCTGACTGGAGTCAGGAGAGTTTGTAACAAAATGGCTTAGGATTGATAGATGAAGTGAGGTGAGCATTTTAAAGTGAATCTTGAAGAGTAGACAGTCAATTGGGGAAACTCATGGAGTCATCCAGTGTCCTGAGTAGGGGCTTTTACCCTGGAAAGGACTAGTTGAATAGTCTATTAATGGAACAAGTGGATTTTTGAAAGTTTCTCCAAAAAGTGATTAAGTAAGTTATTTGCAACTTCATCTTCCTGGGCAAGAGATTACTGGAATAGTAAAGTCTTGTTAGAGTAGGCATTTGAATTATAAAGCTATTTTGATGTAAACAGTATGCTGTGTGATGACAGATAATTTAAGTTCTACAGTAAGTTTTTGCAATGTAATTTTCAGTAACATTAATTTTTTGGTCATTTGTTTATTGTTTATATCTCAGGATATAAATAAAATGTATTGGAAAGGGCAATTTAGAAACTATAGTTTAGTATTTTAGAGCTAAAAGAAATGGAAACAATAGAAAATTTGCACTTATTAAATGGCAGAATAATCCTGAAAAAGTGAATGCAGACAGTTTTTAGATAGAATTGTTTTGCTAGTTATTTTCCTTGGAAGTAATATGTAGTCTGCCTTTGTCTTTGATTTGTAATGTTTCCAAAATAGATATTTTATATCCTTTTTGGTCAACTTTTATTGTACCTTCCTCATAGCAAACATCTTTATGGACAATAAGTTTATCTATATATTTTTAAGTGTATGTTTCCTGGTTGAGAGTTAGCGTCAATAGGTGACATCAGTAATGCTTCTGTAAATTTACAGTTGGTATTTTGGCAAGTCATTTGGTTTTGAATATGTTTTATCTAGTTCTGTCAAATCCATCAATGGATTTGACTGAATTTATTAACGGACTATTTCAGTGTCATGTAGATAGCTTTGGTGTAAGTAGAAATCAAAACACTAAATATCTCAGGGGAGTGAAACAAGGTCTGCGATCCTTAGAGGAAGTTGTGCCATTGGAAAGATTTTATCCATGATTTTGAATATCACACTAGGAATTCCACAGCAGGTGTGTCTGGCTTGTGGTTTCTGTTTCTTGTTTCCCTTATAAAAAATTACATTGAGAGTTCTTATTTCTTTCCTCTCATTTTATTAAGTAGATAGCATAAGAACTCAGATCGTCACTTTCTTTTTTAACAGGGGAAAATGAACATTTTTAAAGGTGAACAAATTTAATAAAAAATATATATATACCACATGTTGCCTGTTTAATATTATAATATTCATCATTTTCATTTATGGTTTCCAATTCCTACCTTTAAGCTGCTAAGAAATATAACTATGTAAAAATAACCCTAGGGATGAAATATATTGCTTCTTGCGTATATATATATCATGCGCTTTCTGGGGACTTGAGCTGAGGAATAAGTTTAGGAATTGTTTAGGAGCTGAATTACAATACAGAGGAATAAGTTTGGGAATTGCTCAGCAATAAGTTCTAAACAAAAGTTCGGATTACATTCTCAGAAGACCAAGTACATTATAAAGAACAGGCTGTGTTCATATCTTTGTGTGTCAACCTTTCTCGTGTTGTATGTGCATGGTAAGTCTTCAGGAGTGTCCGACTCTTTGCGATCTTATACTCTGTATCCATTCAGACTCCTCTGTCCATGGGGTTCTCCAGGCAAGAATACTGAAGTGCGTTGCCACGCCCTCCTCCAGGGGATCTTGGCAACCCACAGATGGAAGAATCTGCATTAGCAGGCAGATTCTTTACCATTCCTCAGAATGGGATTATTTGTTTTCAAATCAATCAGGTGGAATAAAAACAGAGTAAGTGGCTCTGAAGAGGAAACACATGTAGCTTTCAGTGCACCAAATCTTGTAATAATAATTCTTGGTCGTGAAACTTCAGTTAACCCAAAGCTCAGGATTCTAAAATGTGGATCAGGAAGGGAGCTCATGGTGGAAAGAAACTGGTTCACTTAGCAGATGGCTTAAACATAGCTGAAGGAAGGGAGTTTCAAAAGGGAGAGGATATATGTATACCTATGGCTGATTCATGTTGAGCTTTGACAGAAAACAGCAAAATTCTGTAAAGCAATTATCCTCAATAAAAAGATAAATTAATTAAAAAAAATTGCTGAGCTTGTCTAACACATGGTCAATTTGTAAGGTCTATACTGTTACCAAAACAAATGGTTGAGTTTTTCCTTCTTTTATTCCCAGGCTCTTGTTATGGGACACTGTTTTCCTTTTCAAGACTCATTTTGACTTTTGGGGGGAACATGTTGTGTTGGAACTAATCACATGAAATGCATGCATGCTCAGTCGCTCAGTCATATCCAACTCATTGTAGCCCACCAGGCTCCTCTGTCCAGGGGATTTCCCAGGCAAGAGTACTGCCGTGGGTAGCCATTCCCTTCTCTAGGGGATCTTCCTGACCCAGGGATTGAACCGTGTCTCTTGATCTCCTACACTGGCAGATGGATTCCTTACCACTGAGCCACCAATTATAAGTGACAGTTCTCTTAAAATAATCCATATGAATTTATCCTTAGTAATTTTTTGAAGACTTACAGTTTGCTCTTTTTTTCTCTGATTAAGCTATATGCATACATTTGGTTGCTGTATGGTTCATAAGTGAATATATTAAAACATTTAATTTACCAGTCTCTAAATTAGGCCAGAAATGCATGCTATCTGGTTCCACAACACTATAAAAGATAATCATTTAACTTTCCATTTTTGGTTTAAATTAGGAGAGGCAAGTGAAAGATAGATACAGAGCTGGTGAATAATGTGCAACCTCCATTTAGTCAGTCAAGGAAATTTTGGACTTCGTGTGCAAGTCTTAACAGATATCATGACATAGCTACTCCGAATCAGAAAGTAGATTTCATTAGAAATTAATACTTTTTAAAATCTCAGTTTCCATTTTGATTGTCTGTCCTATTTCATTCTTCATATCAACAGATCTTGTGTATTTGTATGCAAACCTTGAGTTAAAATCCTTTTCCTATTCCACAAACTAAACTTACTTATAGGGAGTTTAAATTAAATAACTGATTCTGTAAAACAAGGGTTTCCCTTGTGGCTCAGAGGTTAAAGCGTCTGCCTGGAATGCAAGAGACCTGGGTTCGATCCCTGGGTTGGGAAGATCCTCTGGAGAAGGAAAAGGCAACCCACTCCAGTACTCTTGCCTGGAAAATCCCATGGAAGGAGGAGCCTGGTAGGCTACAATCCATGGGGTCACAAACGGTCAGACACGACTGAGTGACTTTATTTACTTACTCTGCTAAAACAAACTTATGCTTTATTATAGTTTTATAATAGTTTTGTTTTCCATATGTGACAGGATATAATGGGGATAATTTGACAATAAAGAAGATATAGAAACAGTTGAGTCTGTAACAAAGAGGGAAATATAGAAAACAGTTTTATAAATATGAGATCAAATCTTTAAAAAATAATTTTATTTTTAATTAATTTTTATTGGAGTATGGTTGATTTGTAATGTTTAAAAGCAATTTTAAATGAATAAATAAAAATAATCCAAGAGTCTGTTTTTATTTTTTTTAATTTTTTCCAGTTTTATTGATAGATAAAATTTTATTGATATATAAAGACTGACATAGCATATAAGTTCAAACTGTACAACATAATGATTTGATATATGTCTGTACTGTGAAATGCTTACCACAATAAATTTAGTTAACATCTATGACCTCATGGGAGCTTCCCCGGTGGTGCATTGCAGACTCCGCCTGCAATGCAGGAGACATGGGTTTTATTCCCGGGTCTGGAAAAATTCCTGGAGAAGGAAATGGCAACCCATTCCAATATTCTTGCCTGGGAATTCCCATGGACAGAGGAGACTGGCAGGCTATAGTCCATGGGGTCACAAAGAGCAGGACACGACTTAGTGACTAAACAACAACAATGACCTCATAGAGCTACAAAATAACTTTGGTATTAACTGTATTCTGATTTCACTTGGAGGGGAGAGGGGATGGAGGGGTAAGACATATGTCTGGACTGACCATCTGAACTCAAACCAGGCCCTTTGTTTCTTGGGAAGGCTACTTCTGGACCCAATATAGTCAATGCTGGCAATCCTTTTAACTTACCTGCCCTTGGTGTGGGGAAATGGCTCACTTCCTTGAATAATAATTTCACCCATGAACAATGCATGTTTTTAAGACCCAATAAGGGGAAAGAGAGAGTATGGGTCTGTTATTTTTAGCCATGGTGCACAATGAAATTCCCTGAGAAGCTTTAAAATGATCCTCAGTATCCTCTTCAGAGAATTATGGTTTAATTGATTTGGGGTATGTTCTGGGCACCAGGATTTTTAGCAGCTCCCCAAAGTGAAACTGATGGACAGCCAAGATTGAGAAAGACTGGTTAGATGTAGACCTGTTCAACTGTGTGAGACTGATGGCTTAGGTATTTACGTATGATGATTCTTTCATTGAGAAAGAACTTGAGCTAGGGTAAATAAGTTAGTTTACAAACCAGACCACTGGAATTTAAACAAAGCAAATCAAAAAACCCCAACAAATTTAGAGCATCCCTATAGATGACTCTCAACTCCTCCTCTATGTTTGAATCATCCAGTGCATGCTAAGTCGCTTCATTTATGTCCAGCTCTTTGCGACCCCATGAGCTGTAGCTCACCAAGCTGCTCTGTCCATGTGGTTCTCCAGGCAAGAATACTGGAGTGAGTTGTCATTTCCTTCTCCAGGGGATCTTCTCAACCCAGGGATTGAACCTGCGTGTCTTATGGCTCCTGCATCACATGCAGATTCTTTACCGCC
This sequence comes from Madoqua kirkii, assembly GCA_006408675.1. Taxonomy (NCBI): domain Eukaryota; kingdom Metazoa; phylum Chordata; class Mammalia; order Artiodactyla; family Bovidae; genus Madoqua; species Madoqua kirkii. The sequence continues at coordinate 4,358 of SJYC01151002.1, read as the reverse complement.
GAGCCACTGGAGAAACCTCTTGAGTCATTTCAGAGAACATTTAAAATACTCTAGGACCTGGCCCCCACCCTTAGATCTGGCTGAATTGGCCCCAGACATCCAGTATTGTTGAAACAGAAGATTCTAATGAGCAGCTAGGCTTGAGAACTGCTGAAACAAACTGCAGTACTCAAATAGATGCTACCAAGCACCCGAGATAAACATTTCACCTCCTTCAGACATGAAATGGAGTGGTGTGTGTGTATGCAGTCTAAGTCACTTCAGTCATGTCTGACTTTGCGATGCCATGGACATCTGTCCACTAGGTTCTGCCTTAAGACCTAATCAAAGGGAGCTGAGTTGCCATCCAGGTAAGAATCCTGGAGTGAGTTGCCATTTCCTCCTCCAGGGAATCTTCCCAACCCAGGGATCGCACCTGTGTCTCTTATGTCTCCTGTATTGGCAGTCTGGTTCTCTACCACTAGGGTCACCTGGGAAGCCCAGATGGAGTGGTTCCTGGCAGCAAATTCAGGGGAAAACATATTGCGTGGCTTCCAGTTTCTGGATGAAGTATACTAAACTCTTCTTTATTTTTAAAAAATTATTATTGTTGTTTTTTTCTTTTTATTTTAATTGGAGGCTAATTACTTTACAATATTTAGAAATGACATATTTCTGGAGTAAAATTTCAGGTTGAATTTTCCTGGATTGACCCTTGTGTAAAGTCCTGAGCAGTGATTTATGGCTTTAATCTAAGTATTTCAACAGACACATATTATATGCCATGATGCTCACGTGAATACTTCTTATAAAGACCTGTTAGAGATGCAGAGGATCAGTTCAGTTCAATTCATTCTCTCAGTTGTGTCTGACTCTATGTGACCCCATGGACTTCAGCAAGCTAGGCTTCCCTGTACAACACCATCTCCCAGAGCTTGCTCATACTCATGCCCATTGAGTTGGTGATACCATCCAACCATCTCATCCTCTGTAATCCCCTTCTCCTCCTGCCTTCAATCTATCCAAGCATCAGGGTCTTTACCAGTGAGTCAGCTCTTCGCATCAGCTGGCCAAAGTATTGGAGTTTCAGCTTCAGTGTCACTCCTGCCAATGAATATTTAGGACTGATCTCCTTTAGGACAGACTGGTTGGATCTCCTTGCATTCCAAGGGACTCTCAAGAGTCTTCTCCAATACCACAGTTCAGAAAGATCAATTCTTTGGCACTTAGCTTTCAGCTAAAATGGGTCTGTGAAGGAGATTTTGGCTAGGTAAAGAAGCAAGGAGACCTGAGAGAGGAAAGTCACTTATTATTAACCTAATTTATTAATAGACATAACTCAGTTACTCCATTAGAATTAGTTTGCATCTCTGGCTCGAGGAATCACTGAGTGGCCAGGAATATTCTTGAAGCCTGGTTTGCACAGATGTCTCAGCCGTCCATGAAAAGGTAATATGAAGATCTATCTCACCTTTGGCCTAGTTCCTCAATTATCCTAAGTGACTTGCCTGGGGGTCATCCAGATAAAAGTAGAGGAAGCAACTTGAAGAGAAAAGGCTACTTGGAGACTTGAGGGCTAAGGATCTGAGTTCTGCCTTAAGACGTAAATAAAAGGGAGTTGAGTTGCCATCCAAAAGTGTGACACTAAATTTCTCTGCAGCATGTGTGCACCAGAGCATGCGGATTTTGTAGCTAATATAGAGGGCCTGCTCTGTAAGTACCAGAAAGTGAATTCAGTCATGAAAGCACTCCCAATCAGCACTTGATAAAGGTTCAAAATATCTGAGTTGAGGCAGACTCTCACATATTTATGTTGACATCATTAAGGTCCTCAAGTTCTGTCCCTAAACAACTCTCTTTGTTGCCTAGTTACCGTTGGTTCATCTCTGTTCATCAGTTTGAGTCCTCCTTGAATTTTGGGGTTAGGGGTACCCCACTGGACTTCATGGTAGGAAACGGTTAATGACGAACAAGAAAAAGAAATCAATCATTTCCACCACTGTGGAGATTCATATTCTGAGTCCTCTTCTTTCTAGCTAAAAGTTTGTAAAAGTGAGTTATTTAACTCTTTTTGTACCTCACTTCACTCATCAACAGAGTGAAGATAATTATATGAAATTGGCAATGTTGGTATAAGAATTAAATGAGATAATGCTTGCCCAGGTCATATATAGTTCCTGACACAAAGCAATCATTTGATAAAAATTAACTATTTTTGTGGTCATAATTGATGATGACTATCATCATCATCCCCTGAGTGAAATACAGAGGTTTCCCAGGTAGGCAAGACAATAAGATAGACATCTATTTCTGGAGTGTCAATTTTACTATAAGACTGAAGAGTTGGATTGGAGAGAGAAACACCTTTTATTAAAACAAATATCAACACATTTTGAAATAAATTTCAAAAATCCCAAGGATATTTAGGCTAAAATATGAGTAATCTGTGCTTGCAAAATGTCATAAATCTGTGCAACCTCATGTAAGTCTCAAGACCTCAGAGGTCACATATCCGCTCTCTTCTGCCGTCAATGGAAATTTTCTGGAAAATTTGGAATGTGTGATGTAGCAGAACTCTATGATCAGTTGCATCTTAAGTAGTTCCTTTCCCTAGACGAGTTAAACATCACTGTAATTCCCACTGGACTTTATACTGCATTGTGAGTTCCCAGTGAATGTCAGGTTGGTGTGGTGCTTGAGGAATCAACTCAAGAGGTAAATGAACAAACAGGCTCACACACACACATACACACAAAACCCTGGATGCTGTAGGGAGACAGGTGTTGAAGTTCTGTCTAAGAACAGCTGGGAGAAGGAAGAAACCACCTAGTCCTGGTGCTGACTGCAAGGGCAGCATCTGTTACCTGCTGCCCAGGGTTGTTTCATGAAGCGGCATACGGAGTTAATCCTTAGTACTGGGACTTCCAGGCTCCACACCTCTCTGTTACCTCAGCATGAGTCTCTTGAAAGAAATGTGTGTGTGTGTTTGCCCACATGAACACACACACGTGCAAAGGAGAGACCAGGAAAAAGTTAAAATTAGATTGAGATTCGTGAAAAGTGATCATTTTTCTTAATCATCATGGAGAAGAACTAACGGCATCTGCGGTGCATCCCAGTGGGACTGAGTGCCTGGGAGTTCAGAGGGGACCCTGGAATCCAGTGAAAGAGAATAATAGGAAGTAGGCAATGTTGGTGTCCAAGGCAAGAGGGCTTAAGGAAGGACTAAGGGAAGCCAGAATTAGCCATCTCTGAGATTCTCTCTCAACTCTCAGATATTATTCAGATTCTTTTGAGTCAAAATGGAAGACTTAATAAAAATCAGAATTTGCCTCCATGGTATTTTGTGGAGTTTAATTTTTTTCATTATTTGATGAAATTGAATTGTATTAACACTTCTTAATTTGATAGAATAGGTGTCCCGTGTAGACTGAAGGAGGGCCACATTGCACGTGTGTGCTCAGTTACTTCACTGAGTGGATGTCAAATTTAATCCTTTAGTTGTAACCTATAGGAAGATCTCATTCTTTTTGGGTTTGGTTTGAAGTGGAGCTTACAGGTGGGGCCAGTGCATCAGAAATCTGCACTTCTTAAGCATTTGAAATCATGCATGATATAGTCTTTTAAAAACACTGATGTAGCAGGAGCTGGTTCAAAGGACTCATATGCCTCTTTTGAGTGCTGCTGTTCAAGCAGTTACATTTTTAGTTGCTTATGGCATCAGAATATGGATTATGAGACTATTATAATATATAATACACATAGTAAATACATATATATATATATGCATTGAAGATGCATATATAGGGATTCAAGTTGCATTTTCTTACTTATATTGGCAAGAGAACCTAGTAATAAAGAGGTTAAAACCTTGTTTTAAGTTTATTAACATAAAATGGATTAAAGTTTTATAATTTTTCTAAAATTGAATGGAAAAAAATTATAGTCCACAAAATATCACCAAGGCAAATTCTGATTTTTATTAAGCTTTGCTGTTTTGACTCAAAAGAATCTGAATAATATCCTGTTATAACAGGGGATTGCAATGAATGTCTGAAATGAAGCAGGTAAACAATTTTGGCTCAAGTATACTTAAGGCAGCTAGACAAAATATGAACTCCTGTAGCCTAAAGCTTAAAGTGTGGGTCTCCTAATAGGAAACATATAACTAATAATTTCATCCAAAATCATAATACACCGAAACTTGATAGAAAAAAAGGATAAAAATGTTTTCATAGGAAAGGTGATATTGCAAGGAAACTTCTGTTTTACCTCATTTTTAGCAACTTACTGAGTCACTGTTATGAGAGCTTGAGGCCAGCTCCTCTGATATCATGCTTCTTTTTATATTTTATAAATGATGCGGACTAGTCAAACAG
>SJYC01151001.1:0-18079 GCA_006408675.1 Madoqua kirkii | reverse complement strand
AGGAGCTGGTTCAAAGGACTCATATGCCTCTTTTGAGTGCTGCTGTTCAAGCAGTTACATTTTTAGTTGCTTATGGCATCAGAATATGGATTATGAGACTATTATAATATATAATACACATAGTAAATACATATATATATATATGCATTGAAGATGCATATATAGGGATTCAAGTTGCATTTTCTTACTTATATTGGCAAGAGAACCTAGTAATAAAGAGGTTAAAACCTTGTTTTAAGTTTATTAACATAAAATGGATTAAAGTTTTATAATTTTTCTAAAATTGAATGGAAAAAAATTATAGTCCACAAAATATCACCAAGGCAAATTCTGATTTTTATTAAGCTTTGCTGTTTTGACTCAAAAGAATCTGAATAATATCCTGTTATAACAGGGGATTGCAATGAATGTCTGAAATGAAGCAGGTAAACAATTTTGGCTCAAGTATACTTAAGGCAGCTAGACAAAATATGAACTCCTGTAGCCTAAAGCTTAAAGTGTGGGTCTCCTAATAGGAAACATATAACTAATAATTTCATCCAAAATCATAATACACCGAAACTTGATAGAAAAAAAGGATAAAAATGTTTTCATAGGAAAGGTGATATTGCAAGGAAACTTCTGTTTTACCTCATTTTTAGCAACTTACTGAGTCACTGTTATGAGAGCTTGAGGCCAGCTCCTCTGATATCATGCTTCTTTTTATATTTTATAAATGATGCGGACTAGTCAAACAGATTACAACTCAATTTCTTTGAATCAGGCTGCTATGACAGATTAATCATGCTGAGTAATAAACTTGAATTCTTAAATCAGTGACGTTACTGCTTATCATCGCATCTGACAAATTGGCTTATTTTCATTAATGATTGAAGAAAGAGTGGACTTAAAGCCATAATGCTGTAAAATGGGCTCATAAAGAATTTGAAGTTAGACAAATGCTTTAAAATGTTTTACCTTTTCAAAATGCAATTTTAAAAATTTCTATGTGAACATCTTTTGAGGGGTTCAAGGGTATATGTGGATAGTTAGCATTATCTGTCTCTTTTCATTCAGAAGGTTGGTAGATCTTTGTGGGGGTTGTTCTCTTGCAGATTTTCGAGAGTCATAATCTTTAAGAGTCTGTACCTGGAATATCCTATGAGCCCACATGCATGATTGCTCCTAGACGGTTTATTTAGGATTTGCCCCCTATGTTAGTCAATATCTCTTAAATATATTCCACATGAAAAATTTCCTGTAATTTATGCCCCATGGAAACTTTTTTCTTGATTAAAATCTTTTTGTTTTCTGATTTTGGAAAATGATGTTTTGACATGTCAGCCTGCTCATAATCAATTGCATTCATTCATAGAAAAGATATATGAATAAATATGGATTTGTTTTTTGTTTGTCTTTTTCATATATTTGATATATTCTTAATTCTAATTGATCAACTTCTGTAACTTGCCTTCTATGTTTTGCACTACCTCAAATCTCATGTGGAAATAAAGTTGCTGTAAGTAGAATATCCATGACTTTTGGAGTCCATGTCAAAGCGTGGCTGGGTTACCCCAAATTTTTAACTCTAGTTAATCAAGACATAGTAAAGCTATAGTGTTTGTACAAATAAATAAGTATATATAGGAATAAGACCTTTTAATATTTGCTGTCCTCAAAGAAGTTTTTAGGATAACCAGGCTGGGCCAAATCATATTCTTACTATACCTTTTCTCTGTCACAATGAAATTCAATAAATTCACCAATCCTAAGTATTATATTCTTTATAACAATGGTGCCTTATTACAAGGAAATTCTAGGGATATCATCTATACTCACAGCCTAACACACACCCTAGTATATCTTTGCAGACTAGTGAAGAGGTTACTGTAAGATTCAAGGGTTTTAACTTCTCCAGTTATCTCCATAGGCTGTTTTCTATCTGATACTTTTATTTGGTAACTTAATTAAATGGGTCTCCAGAGGTTCATAGCAATGCAAATGATTCCTGCTTATGGCAACACAAATGAATTTTGTCTGGTAGAGGAGATATGATTTTTAATATCTTTAATTTCTACTGGTCTCTCTTTGCTATTTGAGAGGTCTTTAAAGAAAAAGTATTGAATTTATTACAATCTTGTATCTGTTTTATGCTTTAATTTTTTTGGCCATGAGGCATGTGCGATCTTAGGTCCTAATTGGGAATCAAACCCCCACCTTCTGCATTGAAAGACAAAGTCTTAACCACTGAGCCACCAAGGATGTCCCTGAGAGATGTTATATTCAATGTCACCTCATAGCTTCTGGAGTCAATGTGAGTACTGGAAAAGCTGGTCTGAGAGTGGCTGAGACCGGCTCCAAGTTCTGGTGGCTCAGGGGTAAAGAATCTGCCTGCAATGAAGGAAACTGCCAGCAAGGCAGGAGATGTGAATTTGGTCCCTGAGTCAGGAAGGTCCCCTGGAGAAGGAAATGGCAGCTCACTCCAATATTCTTGCCGGGGAAATCCCATGGACAGAGGAGCCGGATAGGCTACAGTTCATAGGGTCGCAAGAGTCAGACATGACTTAGCAACTAAAACACCATCTCTAAGTCAATCGGTGGAGACTGGAAGTAATGATGGGTGGAGAAAGAGGTGACTTCTGATAGACCTATGACTGCCTATTTGCTGTGTTTGTTTAATCTCCCGCAACAGTGAACATGCTGAAGAGCCAGCCTTCTGGAAGAGGACAGTGATGTTATCTCCCAGGCAAAGTTGAAAAGAGAATAAACAACAGATTCCTCTTCATTAAAGTACGTCACACAGCAGATTTTTTGCACATAAGAGTTTACCAGAGAAAATCTGGAACCACTAAACTCTACTTGCTCAATCAGGACCATGTAATCATAACATTTAGCTCTTTGGAAGACAGAAGAAGCAAGATGAGGAATAATTTAAATCAGCCAACGTCCCTGTAAGTGACAGATGCACCATTCAGTCTAGAAGTCAATAGTGTTGGTCAGTTTTTAAGTCTGTAACTCAGTTAAGTTTGATAAGCATGAAAAAACTGTGTTTTCTCCACTTGTATGAGAAAGGAGATAAGCTGAATTTTCTCAGGCATTTCTCATTCTTTCAAAGGCTCCCCAAGATATAATGAAAATACTGGGAAAGTAGTGACTATACTTTAAAAAAATGACATATTGTTAGGCTCTTTGACAAAATCATTTCTGTGATTATTTATCTTTTGCTTGAGAATAAACAAATAAGACACACTTTAGAGAGAACTGTTAGATACATTTAAGGCTTCCCAGGTGGCTCAGTGGTAAAGAACCCATTTGCCAGCACAGGAGATGTAGGAGACTTGGGTTCTATGCCAGGGTCGGGAAGATTCCCTGGAGGAGGAAACAGCAACCCACTCCAGTATTCTTGCCTGGGAAATCCCATGAACAGAGGAGCTTGGTGAGCCACACTCCACGAGTTCACAAAGAGTCGGACACAACTGAGCACACACACGTGTTAGATACATTAACCTTGGAGATTTTCAGAGAAAATCAAGGGCAGATTGTTCCAGACCAATTAGACTGACTTCATGAAGTGCTTAGGAAATGAGAAGTTTTTGGAAAAGTGCACTTGAAAGTCTGGTTGATAGATGGCTCTTTGTTGCCCTCTCCTTCCCTGGTAAACTTTCAACTGTCTGCTCTGTTGTTTCATAAGATTTATATATTCTTTGGATGTAAACAGATAAAACATTGAATGAATAGATGAAAGGCAGAACTCTCTGTTACCTGCAGCTCCAAAGGAGAGAAGACGGCTCAGCAGGGCAATCTCAGGGGTTGCAACTGGGTAACAGTTAGCTGGAGCTATGGGGAGAAATTATTAGTGCAAGGGGATGGGGTTATCTTAGATTCTGGGCTCCTCATGAACTGACTAATTTGAATAGTTTCAGGTCCAGGACAGAGGGGCTGTTTCTGGTTGTTGTGTACCTGGCCCTGGTGATTAGGGCTGTCTTCTTATAGTAGCCCCAAGTGTGAGATTCTAGAAGGAACGTGGTTGGAGACTTAATCAGTTGTTGAAAAAAAGAGAACTGATGGGCCTCTAACAAGCCAAGACCTCAACAGCCAGGTCAAGATAGTGTTTAAAAACCCAACTATAGTCCATCCATACTCACCACTGTGCTTGGACTTCACAAGATTTATGATGTAGAGCAGATGAATGAGAAGATGTGCTGCTATTGAAGAAACATCCTCCACAAGAGGAGGATGATTTCTGAGGATCAAATTTCCCAGGTGTATGCAATAGTTGCACAAGGTGCCTAATAAGGAGAAAAAAAGGTATCATAATTACTTCTGGCTTGGAAATTCTGGATGAGCTTCAGCAGTCTAAATTCCTCTATAGACTTTACTAGTTCCATGTGAATGTCTGCTTCTTACTTAAAAAAAAAAAAAACTTTATGGAGATATAATTTAAATACAAGAAATTTATCTGATTTAAATATACAATTTAATGATTTTTTAGTAAAGTTGCAGAATTTTGTAACCATTGCCACAATCCATTTTTAGAACATTTGCATTATGCAAGAAAGAACCCTGTGTCTATCTGCCATCTATCTCCTTTCCCACTCCAGCCTTGTGTGCTAAGTGTACTAAGTCACTTCTGTTGTGTCCAGACTCTTTGTGACACTACAGACTGTAGCCTGCCAGGCTCCTCTGTCTGTGGGAATTCTCCAAGCAAGAATACTGGAGTGGGTTGCCATGCCCTCCTCCAGGGGATCTTCCCAACCCAGGGATTAAACCCAAGTCTTGGTTGTCTCCTGCATTAGCAGGTAGATACTTTACCACTAGCACCACCTGGGGAAGCCCAATCCCAGCCCTCTACAAAAAGCTCTAATCTGCTTTTTGCCTGTGTAGATTTGCCTTTTCTGAACATTTCATAGAAATGAAATTATGCAATAAATTGTCCTTAGATCTGGGTTTTGATAGCATGCTTTTGAAGTTCATCCATGATTTAATCTAGCACTTTATGTTCCCTTTAATAGAGGAATAATGGGACTTCCCTGGTGGCTCAGACAGTAAAGCGTCTGTCTACAATGCGGGAGACCTGGGTTCAATCCCTTGGTTGGGAAGATCCCCTGGAGAAGGAAATGGAAATCCACTCCAGTACTATTGCCTGGAAAATCCCATGGACAGAGGAGCCTGGTAGGCTACAGTCCATGGGGTCGCAAAGAGTCAGACACAACTGAGTGACTTAACTTTCACTTTAATAGAGGAATAGAATTCCATCGTATGGCCACACCACATTTTGTTTATTCATTCACCAGCTGACGAACTCTGAGGCTGTTTCCAGTGTGGGGACCTAATAAACAAGGTTGCTCTCTCAATGTTGCATAAAGCCTCTATGTGGACTTACGTTCATTTCTTTGGGCAGATACCTGGGAGTAGAATTACTTCATCATAGGATACGTTTATGTACACCTTTTTGAGAAACTGCCAAATGGTTTTCCAAAGTGGCTGCATTATTTTATGTTCCCATCAGCGATGTTTGAGAGTTCCAGTTTCTCCACATCTCCACCAACACTTGTTATTGTTTGCTCTTTTGATTATACCATTCTAGTGGATGTGTATGAACATTTACTTCTTGGTCTTGGTGTTAGAGGTTGAAGGGAGCAAAAAGGGCCAACTGAACTGAGAAAGTATCTTGAGATGGAAAAATGAGGCAGCAAGCTCCATATGAGCAATGGGTCAGTTTGTGATAGGGTAATTTACCCACAGGGTGGGGTCCGGCAAATGATGATCTGAAAGCATCTGCAGCTGTATTCAGACCTCTAAGGAGCCATCTGGGACAATTTTATCATTAACTCAGGGAAGGGGGGTTTGTGCTTGGATGTAGGATGTGCATTCCTGAGTCAAGATTTATAAATAGTGACTAGTTTCATAGTTGTCAAGAAAACACCAACAAAGGTCTTCACGATTGTTTGGATACTAACAGAGCACAGAGGCCACCTGGACCTAACAATGATTAGGCAATATTAACTACAAAGCCCTTGATGACAGGGAAGAGATTTACTACACAGCACAACCCTAGGTAGAAGGGTCAGTGAAAGGACAGGAAGAGTTGAATAAGCCCAACATGGCACTGGTTATAGGAACAATCCTACAATTGGTTTGACAGTGTGTTTGAAATGCATCTTTACCCCAAAAGCCTCTTCTATGGGTGAAGATATTACTTCTGTCTTGGAGCTTACTTCCCAAGCTTAAAGGGAGGCATTCAGTTCCCTTTTGTTAGGACTCAGGGATCCAGGAAATGGATTTGTACCTGTGTCCTTTCCTTGTTAGTCCCAGAATGCATGAAGAATATTTCTGTATTGATTCCCTAACCAGAAAGTCATGAAAAAGTATGATAGATGAAAAGTGAGTGCTTATTTCAAACTTCATCTGTGCTAAATGATTTTATGGTGATAAATACCTCAGAATTAATTGCTGTGGTCTTATCATCCTTGGTTAATTGCACGCACATAGCTGAAATACTTTGGAGTGAGAGATGGCAGACCTAACCCAGATTGTCTGTGTTTCAAAATAGATTTGTTTATGGTGGGGGGAAGTTGGTACAAGGATATGAAGTTTGGATGAGGACTCAGAAGACTGATTATTATTAGTCCTCAAAGTGAAGGTGAAAGTGGAAGCCACTCTGTCATATTTGACTTTGTGACCCCATGGGCTATACAGTCCTTAGAATTCTCCAGGCCAGAATACTGGAGTGTGTGGCCTTCCCCTTCTCCAGGGGATATTCCCAACCCAGAGATCCAACCCAGGTCTCCCACATTGCAGGTGGATTCTTTACCAACAGAGCTATCATGGAATCACTGATTACTGGGCCTTGAGCAGGGTTCTGGGACCTAGTTACATTATCCATAGGATGGAAATGGTAAAATGATGAGGATTTTAAAACTTTTTTAAAAAATATGAAGTTCTCTTTTATCTAGAAGCCTAAGGTATTAACCAGAAATAAGAGGGTTTGCTTCAATTTGGAATGGGATGAGATGCTAAGCTCCTAATTTTTTGCTTTCTTTGATGGTTCCTTATCTCTCTCTCTCTCTCTGGGTAGCAATATTAACAGATCTCTAGGAATGTGCATAAGGAAATAACTGAAAATTATCATCTGTGAAATTCTCACTCAGTAACTAGGAATCTATCAGTATATAGCTTTTCAATTCTAGGAAAATTTCTTCTGATGCCTGTATAGATTTTGCTGTTGTTCAGTTGCTAAGTCATGACCAGCTATTTGCAGCCCCATGGACTGCAGCATGCCAGGCTCCATTGGGTTCTGCAGGCAAAAATACTGGCTACCATTTCCTTCTCCAGGGGATCTTCCTGGATCAGAGATCAAGCCCACATCTCCTGCATTGGTAAGGGGATTCTTTACCACTTAGCCACCAGTGGAGCCCACAGATCCTCAGTTGTATAGATTTTACCTCTGTGAATAACCAATTGGCATTAAAGAAGCTCAAACCAACTTATTTATAATATTTTACCTGAAACTCACAAGCTCAAAACAATGTATTCAGACTATTTTACATAAAATTTAAAGAATATCAGGTCAGTTCAGTCAGTCAGTTGTGTTCGACTCTTTGCGATTCCATGGACTGCAGCATTCCAGGTTTCCCTGTCCATCACCAACTCCTAGAGCCTACTCAAACTTATGTCCATTGAGTTGGTGATGCCTACCAACCATCTCATCCTCTGTTGTCCCCTTCTCAGAGACCAGGTCAATTATCCATAATCTAATGATTAAAATGCAAAAGAAATAGGAAGGTTCACTTTCATAATTTTGCCCTTCTTAGACTTCCCTGGTGGCTCAGATGGTAAAGCGTCTGCCTACCATGCGGGAGACTGGGGTTCAGTTCCTGGGTTGGGAAGATCTCCTGGAGAAGGAAATGGCAACCCACTCCAGTATTCTTGCCTGGAAAACCCCATGAACAGAAGATCCTGGTAGGCTACAGTCCAAAGGAACACAAAGAGTCAGACATAACCCAGTGACTTCACTAACTTTGATGAACTTCAAAATGCAATTTTTTTTTTTACTATATAGTTATTACCTTCTTGATTTTTAATTTAAAGAATCTAGAAGACTACGACATACTATGTGGGCATCACCTCATGTCTTTCTACATACACAAGTTTTAGAAGATCTGTCCATTCATCTAAGCAATTATTGGAAACAGCAGTTCATAAGTAGAAGATGATATGATCTACCGGAAAGACACAGAACAGGGAGTCAGGGGACCTGAGTACTCACTCTGGCTCTACGTCCAACCATCTGTGTAATCCTGAGCAACAGCAGTCAACAAATACTTGGTGAACAAATGGATTGACCCAGTCAATATTTGTTGCATGTCCACCGTGTTCCAGGCACTGCTGTATGTCCTAGTGTTAGAGCAGTGAACCAAAGAAACCCTGCCCCTATGGACTGTGACTCCAATTGAGAAAAGGAGACAACAAAACAAATAAATTTATAGGGTGGCATATCTAATAAGCACTGTTGTGGGGAAAAATGAAGCAGAGAAAGAAGAAGCTGTAGATTGAATGTTTGGGTTCCCTCAAAATTCATATGATGAAACTTAATCATCAACGTGATGGTACGTGGCAGTGAGAACTTCGAGAGGTGATTAGGTCATGAGAATGGAGCTTTCACGAGTGGGGTTAATGCCCTTCTAATAGAGGCCCCAGAGAGCTCCCTTGCCCCTTCTGTCACGTGAGGACAGAGAGAAGACAGCCATCTGTGAACCAGGAAGAGGGCTCTCACCAAATATCAAATCTGCTGGCTTTGATCTGGGACTTCCCAGTTCCAGAACTGATAAAGGAGGTTGCTACTGAGGGAAAGGAAAGGACTTTGCTTTCTCATACAGGGCCGGGTTTTAAAAATGCTTTGTGGAGTTGGAGGTGGGGAGTCTCTCTGTGGATGCTCATACGTGTGTGTGTGTGTGCAAGTGCACACACACCTGCGTACATGGTGGGGTAAAAGCAGGGTGAGGTAAGTGGTTAGGAAAATTGCCCTTCTGGCTCCGCTTGCAAGTGCCACAGTTTAAAAGGCATGACTATGTGCAGATCCTGGCTGTGAGTGGTAGTTAATAGCTGCATGAGGCCTCTGTCACATACACATGGGATAGAAGGGGCATGTCTCTTCGCATCTACTCTCCATCAGCTCCCTTTGTGTACCACATATTTATTACCAATCTCTGAACAGGAAGAACAACAGGCAGCATTGTATTTCCCCCTTTGGTTTCATGCTATGTGTGGTCTTACTTCTTACCCCTGCTTTTCGCACAGTTGATTTCTTAGGAACCACACTATTTGGAAAAAGAAATCCTTTTGACTGATTCATGACTCTTCTTCCAAGCAATAGAGCTGAAGGTAGGTGCTGCTGCTGCTACTGCTAAGTCGCTTCAGTCGTGTCCGACTCTGTGAGACCCCAGAGACAGCAGCCCACCAGGCTCTGCCGTCCCTGGGATTCTCCAGGCAAGAACACTGGAGTGGGTTGCCATTTCCTTCTCCAGTGCATGAAAGTGAAAAGTGAAACTGAAGTTGCTTAGTCGTGTCTGACTCTTCACAACCCCCTGGACTGCAGCCTACCGGGCTCCTCCGTCCATGGGAGTTTCCAGGCAAGAGTACTGGAGTGGGGTGCCATTGCCTTCTCATTAAATAATTGCATATAAGTACTTTTTAAGAGATTTTAACCATTTGGGATGAAGATTCAAGACAAGAAAATCCGGCTATACATCTTATTGTCCCTAAATGGTGGCTTGTATCACACGGAACTCACCATGACATATGGAGGAGGGCATGGCAATCCACTCCTGTTTCTTGCCTAGAGAATCCTGTGCACAGAGGAGCCTGGTGCGCTATGGTCCGTAGGGTTGCAAAGAGTTGAAAACAACTGAAGGAGCAGCACACATGCATATTATGACACACAGTAGTGGGCTTTTTGGATTGACACTAGCCTCATTGATTTCTTCTCAATTACTCCTGCGAGTTGAATAGCATACAGTGTTTTTTTTTAGGATTACTAGGGTATATATATTTATTATTTTATTTGTTATGCCTTGATCTATTGACACTGATTCACAACAGATTGAAAACTTAAAGCTGAATTTCAAAAATAACTTTTCAAGCAATAGGCCTGGACACAAGGTGACTTTTTGGTTTATATTTTCTTGGTAAAGGCAACCTTAAAATGTCTTTTTGAAAAGAGTATATGTTTGTTAAGATGTCTGGCTTGGTAAGTGGGACTTACAAAGAGGCAGAGGAAGGAGAAGTAATCATAAACTTCCAAGAAAATTATAATTTCAATTCAAGCTGCTATCCAATATTTATAGAAAGCAATTAAGTTTTTTCATGTAATAATCTCAACAAGGTCCTGTTGTCCCAACCATAGTTTATTATATCAGGAAGATTTATATATCAGGAAGATTTTCTGTAAAATTTATGTATTGAATATCATCTGTTTCAGCATTCCAAATTGAATTTTGGAGATATACAATTCAGTACAGTTCAGTCACTCAGTTGTGTCGGATTCTTTGCAACCCCATGAGTCGCAGCATGCCAGGCCTCCCTGTCCATCACCAACTCTTGGAGTTCACTCAGACTCACGTCCATCGATTCAGTGATGCCATCCTGCCATCTCATCCTCTGTCGACCCCTTCTCCTCCTGCCCCAAATCCCTCCCAGCATGAGTCTTTTCCAATGAATCAACTCTTCACATGAGGTGGCCAAAGTACTGGAGCTTCAGCTTCAGCATCATTCCTTCCAAAGAAATCCCAGGGTTGATCTCCTTCAGAATGGACTGGTTGGATCTCCTTGCAGTCCAAGGGACTTTCAAGAGTCTTCTCCAACACCAAAGTTCAAAAGTATCTATTCTTCAGCTCTCAGCTTTCTTCACAGTCCAATTCTCACATCCATACATGACCGCTGGAAAAACCATAGCCTTGACTAGATGGACCTTTGTTGGCAAAGTAATGTCTCTGCTTTTTAATATGCTATCTAGGTTGGTCTTAACTTTTCTTCCAAGGAATAAGTGTCTTTTAATTTCATGGCTGCAGCCACCATCTGCAGTGATTTTGGACTCCCCCCAAAATAAAGCCTGACACTGTTTCCACTGTTTCCCCATCTATTTCCCATGAAGTGATGGGACCAGATGCCGTGATCTTCATTTTCTGAGTGTTGACCTTTAAGCTAACATTTTCACTCTCCACTTTGATTTTCATCAAGAGGCATTTTAGTTCCTCTTCACTTTCTGCCATAAGGGTGGTGTCATCTGCATATCTGAAGTTACTGATATTTCTCCTGTGAATCCTGAATCCATCTTGTGCTTCATCCAGCCCAGCATTTCTCATGATGTACTCTGCATAGAAGTTAAATAAGCAGGGTGACAATATACAGCCTTGACATACTCCTTTTCCTATTTGGAAAGAGTCTGTTGTTCCATGTCCAGTTCTAACTATTGCTTCCTGACTTTCATACAGGTATCTCAAGAGGCAGGTCTTGAGAAATGGTCTGGTATTTCCATCTCTTTCAGAATTTTCCACAGTTTCTTGTGATTCACACAGTCCAAGGCTTTGGTATAGTCAATAAAGCAGAAATAGATGTTTTTTTGGAACTCTCTTGCTTTTTCCACGATCCAGCAGATTTTGGCAATTTGGTCTCTGGTTCCTCTGCCTTTTCTAAAATCAGCTTGAACATCAGGAAATTCATGGTTCACGTATTGCTGAAGCCTGGCTTGGAGAATTTTGAGCATTACTTTACTAGCATGTGAGATGAGTGCAATTGTGCGGTAGTTTGAGCATTCTTTGGCATTGCCTTTCTTTGGGATTGGAATAAAAACTGACCTTTTCCAGTCCTGTAGCCACTGCTGAGTTTTCCAAATTTGCTGGCATATTGAGTGCAGCACTTTCATAGCATCATCCTTCAGATTTGAAATAACTCAATTGGAATTCTATCACCTCCACTAGCTTTGTTCATAGTGATGCTTTCCAAGGCCCACTTGACTTCACATTCCAGAATGTCTGGCTCTAGATGAGTGATCACACCATCGTGATTATCTTGGTCGTGAAGATCTTTTTTGTATAGTTCTGTGTATTCTTGCCACCTCTTCTTAATATCTTCTGTTTCTTTTAGGTCCGTATCATCTCTGTCCTTTATCGAGCCCATCTTTGCATGAAATGTGTCTCTAATTTTCTTGAAGAGATCTCTATTCTTTCTCATTCTGTTGTTTTCCTCTATTTCCTTGCACTGATCACTGAGGAAGGCTTTTTTATCTCTTCTTGCTATTCTTTGGAACTCTGCATTCAGATGCTTATATCTTTCCTTTTCTCCTTTGTTTTTTGCTTGTCTTTTTTTCACAGCTATTTGTAAAGCCTCCTCAGAAAGCCATTTTGCTTGTTTTGCATTTCTTCTCCATGGAGATGGTCTTGATCCCTGTCTCTTGTACAATGGCATGAACCTCTGTCCATAGTTCATCACATCCAAGGAGCAGTGGCTGTGCAGGCACCGGAGGGCCTAGAGGAGCTATTCCATGTTCAAGGTCAGGAGAGGCAACTGTGAGGAGATACCCCTCATCCAAGGTAAGGAGCAGCGGCTGCACTTTGCTGGTGCAGCCGTGAAGAGATATCCCAAGTCCAAGATAAGAGAAACCCAAGTAAGATGGTAGATGTTGCAAAAGGGCAGACACACTGAAACCATAATCACAGAAAACTAGTCAGTCTAATCACACTAGGACCACAGCCTTGTCTATCTCAATAAAACTAAGCCATGCCCTGTGGGGCCACTCAAGACAGGCAGGCATGGTGGAGAGGTCTGACACAATGTGGTCCACTGGAGAAGGGAATGGCAAACCACTTCAGTATTCTTGCCTTGAGTATCCCGTGAACAGTATGAAAAGGCAAAATGATTAGATATTGTAAGCAGAACTCCCCAGGTCAGTAGATGCCCAATAGGCTACTGGAGATCAGTAGAGAAATAACTCCAGAAAGAATGAAGGGATGGAGCCAAAGCAAAAACAATACCCAGTTGTGGATGTGACTGGTGATAGAAGCAAGGTCCGATGCTGTAAAAACCAATATTGCATAGGAACCTGGAATGTCAGGTCCACGAGTCAAGGCAAATTGGAAGTGGTCAGACAGGAGATGGCAAGAGTGAACGTTGACATTCTAGGAATCAAAAAACTAAAATGGACTGGACTGGGTGAATTTAAATCAGATGACCATTATATCTACTACTGTGGGCAGGAATCCCTCAGAAGAAATGGAGTAGCCATCATGGTCAACAAAAGAGTTTGAAATGTACTACTTGGATGCAATCTCAAAAACAACAGAATGATCTCTGTTCGTTTCCAATACAAACCATTCAATATCACAGTAATCCTAGTCTATGCCCCAACCAGTAACACTGAAAAAGCTGAAGTTGAACTGTTCTGTGAATACCTACAAGACCTTTGAGAACTAACACCCAAAAAAGATGTTCTTTTCATTATAGAGGACTGGAATGCAAAAGTAGAAAGTCAAGAAACACCTGGAGTAACAGGCAAATTTGGCCTCGGAATACCGAATGAAGAAGGGCAAAGGCTAATAGAGTTTGCCAAGAAAATACACTGGTCATAGCAAACACCCTCTTCCAACAACAGAAGAGAAGACTCTACACATGGACATCACCAGATGGTCAACACTGAAATCAGGTTGATTATATTCTTTGCAGCCAAAGATGGACAAGCTCTATACAGTCAACAAAAATAAGACCAGGAGCTGACTGTGGCTCAGATCATGAACTCCTTATTGCCAAATTCAGACTTAAATTGAAGACAGCAGGGAAAACCACTAGACCATTCAGGCATAACCTAAATCACATCCCTTATGATTATAAAGTGGGAGTGAGAAATAGATTTAAGGGACTAGATCGATAGAGTGCCTGATGAACTATGGACGGAGACATACAATTATTTGTGTCTAAATAATAGCTTTTTAGAAGCCAAGGAGAAAATAGTGACTTGAACCAAGATTAATCAAAAGAGTTGTTTCTAATATAAAAGAGATGAGAATACCAGACCACCTACTCTGCCTCCTGAGAAATCTGTGTGCAGGTAAAGAAGCAACAGTTAGCACTGGACATGGAAAAACAGAGTGGGTCCAAATCAGGAAAGGAGTATGTTAAGGCTGTATATTGTCACCCTGTTTATTTAACTCATATGCAGAGTACATCATGAGAAATTCTGGGCTGGATGAAGCACAAGTTGGACTCAAGATTGCTGGGAGAAATAGCAATAACCTCAGATACACAGATGACGCCACCCTTATGGCAGAAAGGAAAGAAGAACTAAAAAGCCTCTTGGTGAAAGAGGAGAGTGAAAAAGTTGGCTTAAAGCTCAACATTCAGAAAACTAATTTTATTGATTTGATTTTTCTCCCTTTGTTTCTTGATGAGTCTGGCTAATGGTTTGTCAATTTTATTTATCTTCTCAAAGAACCAGCTTTTGGCTTTGTTGATTTTTGCTATGGTCTCTTTTGTTTCTTTAGCATTTATTTCTGCCATAATTTTTAAGATTTCTTTCCTTCTACTAACCCTGGGGTTCTTCATTTCTTCCTTTTCTAGTTGCTTTAGTGTAGAGTTAGGTTATTTATTTGACTTTTTTTCTTGTTTCTTGAGGTATGCTTGTATTGCTATGAACCTTCCTGTTACCAGAGGAAGGTAAACTTCCAAACTCATTCTATGGGGCCAGCATCACCTTAGTACCAAAACCTGACAAAGATGTGACAAAATAAGAAAACCACAGGCCAATATCACTGATGAACATACATGCAAAAATCCTTAACAAAATTCTAGCAAACAGAATCCAACAACATATTAAAAAGATTATACATCATGACCAAGTGGGCGTTATTCAAGGGATGCAAGGATTCTTCAGTATTCTCAAATCAATCAGTGTAATAAACCATATTAACAAATTGAAAAATAAAAACCATGTGATTATCTCAATAGATACAGAAAAACCTTTGACAAAATTCAACATCCATTTATGATAAAAACTCTCCAGAAAGCAGGAATAGAAGGAACATACCTCAACATAATAAAAGCTATATATGACAAGCCCACAGGAAACATTATCCTCAGTGGTGAAAAATTGAAAGCATTTCCCCTAAAATCAGGAACAAGACAAGGGTGCCCATTCTCACCACTACTTTTCAACATAGTTTTGGAAGTTTTGGCCATATGAATCAGACCAGAAAAAGAAATAAAAGGAATCCACATTGGAAAAGAAGAAATAAAACCCTCACTGTTTGCAGATGACATCATCCTCTACAAGAAAACTCTAAAAACTATCAGCAAGGTGAAAAGACAGCCTTCAGAATGGGGGGAAAATAATAGCAAATGAAGCAACTGACAAATAATTAATCTCAAAAATATACAGGCAATTCCTGCAGCTTAATTCCAGAAAAATAAATGACCCAATCAAAAAATGGGCCAAAGAACTAAACAGTCATTTCTCCAAAGAAGACATACAGATGGCTAACAAACACATGAAAAGATGCTCAACATCACTCATTATCAGAGAAATGCAAATCAAAGCCACAATGAGGTACCATTTCACACCAGTCAGAATGGCTGCAATCCAAAAGTCTACAAGCAATAAATGCTGGAGAGGGTGTGGAGAAAAGGGAACCCTCTTACACTGTTGGTGGGAATGCAGACTAGTACAGCCACTATGGAGAACAGTGTGGAGATTCCTTAAAAAACTGGAAATAGAACTGCCATACAACCCAGCAATCCCACTGCAGGCATACACATTGAGGAAACCAGAATTAAAAGAGACACGTGTACCCCAATGTTCATCGCAGCATTGTTTATAATAGCCAGGATATGGAAGCAACCTAGATGTCCATCAGCAGACAAATGGATAAGAAAGCTATGATACATATACAAAATGGAGTATTATTCAGCCATCAAAAAGAATACATTTGAATCAGTTCTAATGAGGTAGATGAAACTGGAGCCTATGATACAGAGTGAAGTAAGCCAGAAAGAAAAACACCAATATAGTATAATGGCCCATATATGTGGAATTTAGAAAGATGGTAATGATAACCCTGTATGCGGGACAGCAAAAGAGACACAGCTATATAGAACAGTCTTTTGGACTCTGTGAGAGAGGGCAAGGGTGGGATGATTTGAGAGAATGGCATTAAAACATGTGTATTATCATTTATGGAATGAATCACTAGTCCAGATTCAATGCATGATACAGGGTGCTCGGGGCTGGTGCACTGGGATGACCCAGAGAAAGAGATGGGGAGGGAGGCGGGAAGGGGGTTTAGGATGGGGAACACATGTAAACCTGTGGCAGATTCATGTCAATGTATGGCAAACCCAATACAATATTGTAAAGTAATTAGCTTCCAATTAAATAAATTTATATTAAAAAAAAAGAAAACTGAGATCATGGCATCTGGTCCCATTACTTCCTGGCAAATAGTTGGGGAACAATGGAAATAATGAGAGATTTCATTTTCTTGGGCTCCAAAATCACTGCAGATGGTGACTGCACTCATGAAGTTAAAAGACCAGTTGCTCCTTGGAAGAAAAGCTATGACCATCCTAGACAGCATATTAAAAAGCAGAGACATTATTTACCAGCAAAGGTCTGTCTAGTCAAAACTATGTTTTTCCCAGTAGTCATGTGTGGATGTTAGAGTTGGACTATAAAGAAAGCTGAGCACCGAAGAACTGATGCTTTTGAACTGTGGTGTTGGAGAAGACTCTTGAGAGTCCCTTGGACTGCAAGGAGATCTGACCAGTCCATCCTAGAGGAAATCAGTCCTGAATATTCACTGGAAGGATTGATGCTGAAGTGGAGACTCCAATAATTTTGTTGCAGGAAGGGGGACCCCTTCCAGGGCCCAAAACTGGGCTCTTGTTTAACACTCAGAAATGAATTGTCCGAGGAGACACATGTGCTGACAAAGCAAGAGACTATTGGGAAAGGGCACCTGGGTGGAGAGCAGTAGGGTAAGGGAACCCAGGAGAACTGCTCTGTCACGTGGCTCACAGTCTTGGGTTTTATGGTGATGGGATTAGTTTCCGGATGGTCTTTGGCCAGTTATTCTAATTCAGAGTCTTTCCTGGTGGTGCATGCATGGCTCAGGCAAGATGGATGCTTGTGAGAGGCATTCTGGGAAGTGGACTGACACGCAGTGTCTCCTTTCGACCTTTCCTGAACTCTTCCAGTTGGTGGTGGCTTATTAATTCCGTATTCCTTACCAGGATCTCCTGTCATAAAACAGCTCATGCGAATGGTTACTAAAGGGCCTGACCAGGGTGGGCGGTTTCAGTCAATGTGCTTCCCCTAACACTTTGGGCACCTGTTGGAAAAAAACGACTCTGATGCTGGGAAAAATTGAGGGCAGGAGGAGAAGGGGATGACAGAGGATGAGGTGGCTGGATGGCATCATCGACCATGAGTTTGAGAAAGATCTGGTAGTTGGTGTTGGACAGGGAAGCCTGGTGTGCTGCAGTCCATGGGGTCACAAAGAGTCAGATGTGACTGAACAACTGAACTGAAGTGACAATTAAATCACTATTTTTTTTAAGTTCTTTTTTCCCCCTCTCTCTCTTCTCCAGTTTATACCCAGTCTCTCCTTTTTGAAATCCAATCCCATCTCCTCATGCTTTCTCAGGACTCTCTTCTTTACACCATTTCCCAAATCCTCTTCTGTATCTTCAAATCTCTCCCTCTCCAGCAATTTAACTCCATCATTATATAAACTCTGTCAAGATTCTTGTGTATTTTTTTAAAAAGACAAATGGTGTAGAAGTTCTTCAAGTGTAAGTGACGCCAAGTCAAATATTTATATGTTCTCCCTTTACTCTCGGTGTGTCAGGTGAGTGCATGTGTGTGTACACACACACACACACACACACACACACACACACACACACACACATCCTTCAAAAGCTTTAGAGGCTGCCTTTCTCTTGTGGCTCCCCCTCTCAGTGAACAGCATCACCCAAGTCAGACACCTGGGATGTGTCATTGACTCTACCTGTCTGACTCCCACTTTTCTTTCATCACTAGGTGAGATCCTAT